>ML817206.1:38037-51846 GCA_009831015.1 Picea engelmannii | reverse complement strand
TGTCTCTTGTGCTTTATTGAAGGAGTGATATAAATCTTTGCCTTTATTTAGCCATCATTGACTTCGTCAATAATAGCACTTAATTATTTGCTCATATATATGATAAAGATAGTCATTAATATCTTGAAGTACTAACCACTGCACCATATATTCTAGTCAGTTGTCTTGTCTCGCAAACAGGTGCCATTCAGTGGAAGACTTTTCTCTTGACTATCTCATACTTGGCAGTAATCTGATAAAGGGAATCTCTCATCTTGATCTATTATCCTTCTGCCCTTTCATTAACCCAGATTACATAGGGACGTCTCCCTTGGACTAGCCCTCCTAAATAGAAAGAGCCCCCCATCGAGGTGACAGTGGGTGGGGAAGCTCCTGTTACGCCGGTTTTAAGCCTTGACTCAAGCTATCTAAACCCCTCCTACAAACCGTGCGATAACAATAACCAAAAACAGAAACTGTATGGAAGACTAACCCATCACAGTTGGAAGCTAAGAGTCACCCTCCTTGGCCACTTGGCTTGACCCCACTAATGAACCTACCTTACCAATTAGGTTCATCAAAGTTGAATCACTTGCATCAATAGAAGAAGAGGGAGCTCTCGATTGACACTTTCGATGGGGACATCCTTATATAGGATGTTCCTATGCATGGAAATCAAATAAAGCATTAGGAAAATTCAAATAATGAACCTTTTGCTATTGAAATCCATCAACTGTCATCACCAAAATAAAAGTTTACAATTTATTTTTTCATATCCACCTCTACCCAAACTCTCAGGCTATCCTGGAATGAGTTGTGTTTACCTTCTTGAATCAATACCTTTCCAAACTTAATGCTGAATAGATCCAAAAAAATCCTTAAGTCAATAGGGAGAGCATGAAATTCCAACCATAGAGGATAATGTGCTTGTCCTTTATCCTTTAGGTTGAAATCATATCTCCATGATTGCACATATGCCAAAGAACTTGAAATGTTCCATGTATCAAATTGAAGGGCTTGTCGAGTTTTTGATTCAGTGTTGAACAAAATACAAACATATTTGTAACCCAAACCCCAATAGGAATTCAATGAAACCCTTTTCACCTCCTAGTTCAAGATACACCACTTATTTAATGGCACCTCATCTAGCATGCGGTGGAGAAAATATAGAATCACCCCATGATTCTCTAGTTTCTATCTTCCTTCTACATATTCCCTATTATTAGCCATGAAAAATTAAAATCTCCTTCACCTACTGAATCAATGCTAACTTGAGTTGTAGGGATGTTAACATTTTTAAATTGTGGGCTCTAATAAGAATGTTCCATCTTCAAAGAGGGAACTTCCTCATTACTAATCAAATGTTCTCCATCAATCATAATAACCTATATTCTTGCTGCGATGAATTCAAACTCTCCCTTGGATTTCCACCACCATCTAGGTCTCGGAATTGACATCCACAAGATTTGATTTTACATCATTCAATCTAGGTGCATTGTTGTCATGAAACGATGGCCATTCCTCTTCTTTATTAATCTCAAAAGGTATAGCTCTGTCAAATTTGGCTCTTAGTGAGATAGATACCTTATGGCGAGAGCCATCCATATCACTACAATCTAATGGAAACATTTCCAATGGATATATTTCCTAGATCACTTTTTGGATTATACTCACCCTTCCACCTCAGAAATCAAGGATCAACCTCTGGAAATTCTTGAATATGATCCTTGAGGAGATCCCATTTGACCCACCCTTAAAGAGGAATGGGTGTGTCCTACCATGGCCCCCTAATTTTTTATGATTGTGATCTTATTCCCTCATATGGCATAAACCCTAGTACGATAACCCTCTCTCTGCATGCAATTACGACAAGTGATATGCACCATACACTAAGCCAATCATTGGTAGTGTTCCTTTTCCATCCTATCCATTGGATGGTGAATAGTGTGCTATCTAATGGATAGAACAAGATGGTACACTACCAATCATTGGCTTAGTGGATTGTGCATAATTTTCTCTATGCAATTACCCTCTCTCTGTGTGCATGCAATTTTGTCCTCCGAGAATGCTTTTTCATTAATATGATGCTTAGTTTTGATATTATTATAAATAAATATAATTATTTTATTTATAAATTATTATAAATATAGTCATATTTTGTGATAATTATTCTTAGTTATATGTGCACTTAATTGGCTATGATGGGGTTGTTAAGTTTGTACTTTTGGATTGTTCACATTGGAGTTCGTTATGATATGTGCATGCTAAATATGGAATTAAAGATATCTATGATGTGGGTTTTTTTTCGAATTAGTTTTTTCTTATCATAGTGAGGTTAATTGATGCAGGAGCATCGCTCCATGTCAGCCAGCTAGCCAACCAACCACATCGAGAGCGTGCATTTAAAGCTGAAGAGGGAGGCGCAGCCTCATTTGAATTTGAAATTCAATGTAATTTAATGTGCTTAGGCCGTTGAGCCAGGAAAGCAGTGACTTTGAGCAGCCTGTAGATAGGATCGGCTTTAATGCCAAGGTCGAATGAGATCTAGTTCCAGATGCTGGACTAGACAACCATTGAATGTAATTTTTTAGAGTAGGTAGAACCTAGAGGGAAGAGCCCCTCAGGTAAAAAAGATTTTAGATCTCATTTTGAGTTAGCGGAGTTGTTGTAATGATAGAGAAAAGAGAGCCGAGGAGAGCTCGAGAACACCTTGTACAAACAAGCATTTTCCATTTTAATAGAATACAGAAGCAGTTTTTCCTGCACATGTTCTGTGTCTTATATGCATGTCTGTGGGTGTTCATTTTATGCTGTATTTGTGTGTTTTATCATGCCATTGCAGGGAGTTTGTTTTATTTCAGAGTGGAAGGTCTTTGAGGTTTCATGCCATGAGGGCATGACAGAGGACTGCGGTCTCTGAATACTAGTGTACAGAGGATGCACTTCTGAACTCTGAGGAGTCAGAAAAAGACGTGTTGAGGCACAGGAACTGAGATCAACAACTCAGAGGAAGAAGACATGTGAGGTTACTGAACACCTTAGGAGGTAAGGCTGTGTGGATGAGAACACAGTTGCAGACAGAATCTCTGAGGAGTTCTGTAGAGCTCTGCCAAGTGGGCATTGAGCGTGTGTACAGGGGTGCACATAGGAAGGAACTCTGCTGGGAGTTCAAAGGAAACAGAACCACTGAGGATTCTGAGAGCTCTTCCAAGTGGGCATTGAGCAAGTGCATGAGTGCACAAGGAAGATAGAACTGTTGAGCGTTATGTGGAAGAGAAGAGACTCCGCCAGGAGGGCGTCGAGGAAGTGTGCAAGCAGGAACAACAGAGGAAAGAACTCTTTGAGTTATGGAAGTTGGAGGAAAGGTCCACTGAGGGAACTTTCACTGGGTTACTGAATACCCAGAAGTACTCAAGAAGACACTTGAACAGAAGGATAGCCAGGAGGGCATCCATTCCATTCTCCATCTGAGGGAGAAGAAGGACAAAATCCCCCAAGGGATCTGAGTACTCGAAGAAGCTCAGGAGGGACAACATTAGTGTGTGCATGAGAAGACTCTGCTGGAGCGCAGACGTCGAGATCCTTTAAGGATTCGAGAAGAACAAGCTCAGGAGGAGTATGCATTTCCATACGCGCAGGCAAAGCTCAAAATTCAAGGAGCTTGCAAAGGAGAACGAGACGGAGGCTGAGGCCTTGGAGAAATCGAATTTCTTCCAAGTGCAGAGAAGAAAGCGCGCAGGAAGATCAGGGAGGAGCATAGCAGCCGTTGGATCAGCCAATAAAACCTGGGCCGTTGATCTTCGAGTCCAGGGAGCAGCCAGAGGAGCGTGCACAGAGGAAGACATATCTGGACTGTCAGATCTGGAGTGGAAATCCTGACAGCCGTTGGATTGGGAGGAGTTGCGCGGAGTTTAACCTCTGGAGGAGGAGCGCACGAGGAGGATAAATCTGAGCCGTCAGATCTGGGATCAGATCGCCGACAGCCATCGGATCTGCAGAAGGTGCACAGAGGATAAGCCTTGTGAATAGGAGGAGAGAAGTCCCAACAGCCATCGGGATATCGACCATCGGGAAATCAGGATTCTTGAGGGCAAGAGAATTGAGATTTCGCAAGTTGCGAAATCTCGACAAGATCAGAACCATCCATTGGCAGAGGACACATGGAGGAGATCAAGCACCATTGGCGTTTGGCGCATCGGGAAATCGGCATTCCCATGGACAAGACATTGGGGAAATCCCAGGAGAAAACCCGACATAATCTGAGCCGTCCATCTAAGAAGGGGCACGTGTCACACGATCGTCCATTCTGAAGATTCGAGGCACCAGGCATCGAGACTTTGCAGGTCTCTAAATAGCGACAAGATTTGAGCCGTCTGTTCAGAGGGACATGTGTCAGGAATCTGACGAAAGCCGAAAAATCGGGAAATCGGAGTTCCTGAGGTCGAGGAAATCAGGACATTGAAAGTCCCAAAATATCGACATAATCGGGACTGTCCATTTGGAAGGACGCGTGGCAACCATCAACGCCACCAGGAAAAGCCCGACAGGGAGGCCACCTATCGGCATATCGGGGATCGACAAATCGGGGAATCCGTGGACGCGGAAACGTTGCATTTTGAAATTGCGAACCCCGAAACCCTGATGGAAGGGTAAGGCTGCGGTCATGAAGTAACAGTCACATGGATCAGGGTTGCGCCAGGAGGGCCAGCTAAAGAAAAGCGCGTCGCAAATCGAGAAATCGGAGATCCTGTGCACAAGGAGTTCGTGCATTTTGAAACCGTGAACCCCGAAACTCCAATGGGGAGTTCGACTGCGGTCACCTGGATTGATGGTCACATTGACCAGAGCCTAGCCAGGAAGGGCTAAGGCCGAAGAAGGAGCGCATCGGGGATCGGAGGATCGAGAATCCTCAGGACGTGCGTGCGTTGACATTGTAAACGCCGAAACCCCGATGAGAGATAAGGCCACGGTCACGAAGAGTGGTCATATGGTGGAAGATTAGCCAGGAGGGCTAGCACGTGGAGAAAAGGGCGCATCGGTGATCGGGATTTGGAGAGCACCGTGACTCTCGACAGCAGGGAGTGTGAAACCCCGAAGCCCGATAACAGTTTCCTGTGGGGAAATTGTTCATGGTTCATGCAGAGGCCATCAAGGAAGGAAGAAAGGACCTGTGGATTGGGTCATGTTTTGATAGTGATTCCCAAGGGAATCTAAAGAGCCAATTTTGGCTCAAAGAAGGGAATCTGAGCGATCCTGAGAGCGGGTGCTGGAGGAGGTAGCTTGCGCCTGCATCAAGTGGTATCAGAGCGGGATTCTATTTGTATACTGCAGACAGGAGAGGTAAGAGGAAGACAGAGTTGTTGGAGACTCTGTGACGATTGTTTGCAGGTAGGCAACAGTCGAGGAGATAGTCATCAGGACTGGAAGATGAAGCTAAGCACTTAGGATTGCAAGAGTGACAACAACAGGATTGTCAGAGAGACAGACAGGGACAACAAGATGGATACTGAAGGCCATAGAAAGAGAAGTAAGGTAGAAAAGCTTGCCGAATTTGATAAAGAAATGACAAGAGAACTCTATGAATTAAAGGCAGATATAGAGGATTTCAAATTGCGGATGCGACAGGATAGGAGGATGAGACGAATGTGCGAATTGCCCATGAAGAAGGCAAAGGCAAAGTGGCCAGTTCGAGAGTTGATGGTTATGAGACAACGCAGGTTGTTGAGAAAGTGGTTGAGGTATGCTGAAAACCTCAAGGCCACAGAAGAAAGGATGATTTGTCACTGTATGCCAGATACTGGGAGAGGTCTCGATGATGATGACGAGGATGAATTGGGATCGGCTGAGGATCTCAAGCACTGCTAGGAAGGTAGAGAAGAAGAAACTCCAGATTTCCAAGAGGGCAACGAGTTGAGATCAACTGAGGATCTCACGGACTGTCAGGAGGACAGCCGAGGAATTTCAATTTTCCAGGAGGGTAATGATAAGAGATCGCTGAGGGATCTCGAAGACTGCCAGGAGGGCAGCGGAAGCGTATTGAACTGCCAGGTGGGAAGAGATGAAAATTTGGGACCATCTGAAGGTCTCATAAAGAGTCCAATTCAACAAGGAGTGTTGATGAAGATGGGATCGGTTGATCTCATGGTCTGCCAGGGAAGCAGCAGAGACATCCCATATTGCCAGGTGGGAAGGGATGAACAAATGAATTTGGATCAGCCAGAGGAGCTGACATAGCAGATGAGACTGTCTGATAGTCTCATAAGTTCAGAGATGGAAAGGGATCAGCAGGTGCAACTGACAGAGGAGGAAGATCAGAATGATATTCTGATGATTGGGGGAATTGGGATATTCCTGCCATGTGCCCAGGAGGAGGCATAAATTTGTGTTGCAGATGGTGCAACAGCAGAACAGTCACAGCTGGAGATGACTGTCAAAAGGAAATTGGAGCTGACAATGACTGTCAGGGAAGAAGAAGAATTGGAGTAGACTTTGGAAGCTACCCAAGCAAAAGAAGGAAAAGAGAGAGAGCATTCTGAGGAGTGTCTCAGCATATTCAGCCAGGGAGATGAAAAGCAAGAAGTTGTAGCACTGAAGCAAGCAGCAGAAGAAGCCAAGGAACAGGTAGGCAGATTTATCACTCCATGGGAGATGGAGTTGGAAATGCTGGAGGATTGGCTGAACAATCCAGGGCTAGCAAGAGAACTGACAGAATTTGAGCTGTCAGAGAAGAGGATGACTAAACAACAAGTCAGTCAAAGGGAGACTGCAGGGCTGAAGTCTGCAGCAGAGTGGCAACTTGAGGCCACAGATGAAGATGAATATGAAGAAGAAGGCATGGGAGATCATGGTGATCCACCCATGTGCCGGAAAATTTTGCAGCTAGGGAGACTGCATGATCCGAGCCAGCCATGGGAGTAGCTGGACCGGGAGATAGAGGACATCAGAAGGCTGATGTTGAGATCAGCAGAAACTTCCAGTGAGGAGCAGTTGGGCAGAAAGAAAGAAGAAGCAGCAACAGTAGCAGCAACAAGGCAGAAGCAGCAGCACCAGCAGCAGAATGGAGCAGATGAAAATCTCCGAAGGTTTATTTGGGATCCAGGAGGATTCCAATCGCTCAGAAGGGAAGCGCATGAGCAGGAGCTCATGATTTTGCAGATGTGGATTATGATGCAGGATCATCACTCCATGTCAGCCAACCATCCAACCAACCACGTCGAGAGCGTGCATTTAAAGTTGAAGAGGGAGGCGCAGCCTCATTTGAATTTGAAATTCAATGTAATTTAATGTGCTTAGGCTATTGAGCCAGGAAATTCGTGCCTTTGAGAAACCTGTAGATAGGATCGGCTTTAATTCCAAGGTCGGCTGAGATCTAGTTCCAGATGCTGGACTAGACAACCATTGAATGTAATTTGTTAGAGTAGCTAGAACCTGTAGGGAAGAGCCCCTTAGGTAAAAGAGATTTTAGATCTCATTTTGAGTTAGCAGAGTTTTTGTAATGATAGAGAAGAGAGAGCCGAGGAGAGCTCAAGAACACCTTGTACAAATAGGCATTTGCCATTTTAATAGAATACAGAAGCAGTTTTTCCTGCACATGTTCTATGTCTTATATGCATGTCTGTGGGTGTTCATTTTATGTTGTATTTGTGTGTTTTATCATGCCATTGCAGGGAGTTTGTTTGATTTCAGAGTGGAAGGTCTTTGAGGTTTCTTGCCATGAGGGCATGACAGAGGACTACGGTCTCTGAATACCAGTGCACAAAGGATGCACTTCTGAACTCTGAGGAGTCAGACAAAGACGTGCTGAGGCACAGGAACTGAGATCAACAACTCAGAGGAAGAATACCTGTGAGGTTACTGAACACCTCAGGAGGTAAGGCTGTGTGGATGAGAACACAGTTGCAGATAGAATCTCTGAGGAGTTCTGTAGAGCTCTTCCAAGTGGGCATTGAGCGTGTGTACAGGGGTGCATAGAGGAAGAAACTCTGCTGGGAGTTCAAAGGAAACAGAACCACTGAGGATTCTGAGAGCTCTGCCAAGTGGCCATTGAGCAAGTGCATGACTGCACAAGGAAGACATAACTGTTGAGCGTTCTATGGAAGAGAAGAGACTCCACCAGGAGGGCGTTGAGGAAGTGTGCAAGTAGGCACAACAGAGGAAATAACTCTTTGAGTTCTGGAAGTTGGAGGAAAGGTCCACTGAGGGAACTTTCATTGGGTTACTAAATAACCAGAAGTACTCAAGAAGAGACTTGAACAGAAGGATAGCCAGGAGGGCATCCATTCCATTCTCCATCTGAGGGAGAAGAAGGACAAAATCCCCCAAGGGATCTGAGTACTCGAAGAAGTTCAGGAGGGACAGCATTAGCATGTGCACGAGAAGACTCTGTTGGAGCGCAGACGTCGGGATCCTTTAAGGATTTGAGAAGAACAAGCTCAAGAGGAGTATGCGTTTCCATACGCACAGGCGAAGCTCAAAAGTCAAGGAGCTTGCAGAGGAGAACGAGACGGAGGCTAAGGCCTTGGAGAAATCGAATTTCTTCCAAGTGCAGAGAAGAAAGCGCGTGGGAAGCTCAGGGAGGAGCATAGCAGCCGTTGGATCAGCCAATAAAACCTGGGTCGTTGATCTTCGAGTCCAAGGAGCAGCCAGAGGAGCGTGCACATAGGAAGACAGATCTGGACTGTCAGATCTGGAGCGGAAATCCCGATAGCCGTTGGATCGGGAGGAGTTGCGCGGAGTTTAACCTCTGGAGGAGGAGCGCACGAGGAGGATAAATCTGAGCCATCAGATCTAGGATCAGATCGCCGACAGCCATAGGATCTGCAGAAGGTGCATAGAGGATAAGCCTCGTGAACAGGAGGAGAGAAGTCCCGACAGCCATCAGGATATCGACCATCGGGAAATCGGGATTCTCGAGGACAAGAGAATTGAGATTTCGCAAGTTGAGAAATCCCGACAAGATCAGAACCGTCCGTTGGCAGAGGACACGTGACAGAGATCAAGCGCCATCGGCATTTGGCGCATTGAGAAATCGGCATTCCCGTGGACAAGACATCGGGGAAATCCCAGGAGAAAACCCGACATAATCTGAGCCGTCCGTCTGAGAAGGGGCACGTGTCACACGTCGTCTATTTTGGAGATTCGAGGCACCAAGCATCGGGACTTTGCAGGTCTCTAAACAGTGATAAGATCTGAGCCGTCCGTTCAGAGGGACAGGTCTCAGGAATCTGATGAAAGTCGAAAAATCGGGAAATCGGAGTTCCTGAGGTCAAGGAAATTAGGACATCAAAAGTCCCGAAATCCCGACATAATCGGGACCATCCATTTGGAAGGACGCGTGGAAACCATCAGCGGCACCAAGAAAATCCCGACAGGGAGGCCACCTATCGGCATATCGGGAATCGGGATATCGGATATCCCAGGAGCGAGAGTTTTGTGCATTGCAAAATCGCGATACGCGATTTCCCGATCGTGATGAAGGTGGGCCACACAGGAGTCGGTGGAGAACAGGTGGCAGGTCAAAGGCCGAGAGCCGTCGGAGGACCAGCGCATCGGGGATCGGCATATCGGGGAATCCGTGGACGCGGAAACGTTGCATTTCGAAACTGCGAACCCCGAAACCCCGATGGAAGGGTAAGGCTGCGGTCACGAAGTAACGGTCACATGGACCAGGGTTGAGCCAGGAGGGCCAACTAAAGAAAAGCGCGTCGCAAATCGGGAAATCAGAGATCCCGTGCACAAGGAGTTCGTGCATTTTGAAACCGCGAACCCCGAAACTCCGATGGGGAGTTCGACTGCGGTCACCCGGAGTGATGTTCACATTGACCAGAGCCTAGCCAGGAAGGGCTAAGGCCAGAGAAGGAGCGCATCGGGGATCGGAGGATCAGGAATCCTCAGGATGTGCGCGCATTGACATTTCAAACGCCGAAACCCCGATGAGAGATAAGGCCACGATCACGAAGAGTGGTCATATGGTGGAAGTTTAGCCAGGAGGGCCAGCGCGTGGAGAAAAGGGCGCATCGGTGATCGGGAGTTGGAGAGCACCGTGACTCTCGACAGTGGGGAGTGTGAAACCCCGAAGCCCGATAACAGTTTCCTGTGGGGAAATTGTTCACGGTTCATGCAGAGGCCGTCAAGGAAGGAAGAAAGGACCTGTGGATTGGGTCGTGTTTTGATAGTGATTCCCGAGGGATTCTAAAGAGCCAATTTTGGCTCGAAGAAGGGAATCTGAGCGATCTTGAGAGCGGGTGCTGGAGGAGGTAGCTCGCGCCTGCATCATTAATGCATCTAGATTTATTATTATAGGGAAGTATTAGCACCATTCAATTCGATCACCCTCGGGTTAGAAGCTACGAGTGGGGGTGTTCATTTCACCAAAATTGTCCAAGACTTGTACAATCTAGCCCCAATCATTTTTGTGCAGTGTTCTCGTTCCTTCAAAAGTGTGAGCATAAACACAAGTATGTCACTTAGTAGGAATTGAACTCTGATGGAATATTTACCATGTTATATTTTGGGGTTATCTAGGGGAGCACTAGGTATCTTAGTGCTTTAGAGATGCTTGATGGACATATAGATTCTTATATTTGGGTGGATTCTTGACCTTGAATAGAGTGATAGCATGGTTCATTTACTTAGGAGGTTGTTTTCCTAATCTGTATAATGACTAACCCATTGGGTGCACACAATGGGGGATTCAATGGCTTGATTAGGAGAGGTACCTAACTGAGAGAAGGAGTGCTAAGTTTTTGGAGGAGGGCACTTATCCCTAAGTGTTGTAGATACTTCACACACACCTAGGATTTCTTTTTCCTAAGGTTTTCCCTATGTTTATTAGTCATTATTCAGTCTCCTATAGTTTAGGGAGAGTATTCATTTTCCTACATTATAGGAGAATATTCTCTTCAATTCACACTTCAGTTTGATCAGTTGAGTGGAGTCTTAATACCATGCAGCATTGGGATCATCACCTGCTAATGCACATTGTCCCTGGGATTATCACCATACTAGCGCATTACTCATGATTCCCTGATATCCTCCTCACTTCACTCTGTTTCAATCAGTTAACTAAAGACTGAGAGACTAGTTAACTTAGACTAGGTGGCAGTTATCTCATGTAACTGTCGGTGTGTGTCCATATCACTCTAGACCACCACTATGGCACATTGGATCTTCCTCCAGTGTGCATTATTTGAGTTATATAGAGTATGTCATGTGTAAATTATCATTCATTCATTTGGTTAATGCAAATTCTTTGATTCTCACTCTCTTGTTTCCGTCTTTTCTCATTTCTCTACAAATTATGTATGTATTTTTTCTAGCTAGATCTTATATGTGCAGGTTCATCCACACTTACATGGTATTAGAGCCATCGGATTTCTAGGAAAAATACACACTAAACTCTTTTTGTAGGTACTAAAGATTGAAGACAATGGGAAAAAGGAATTTCCAAAAGAATTGATTCTTACACCGTACAATTTCTTTGCATGGAAGGAAAGGATGGTAGTTCATATTTGAAGTAGAGGACTATACAAGTTAACCATGGACACAAATATTGAACCTACATCATCCATAGAAAAATCCAAGTATCTAAATCAGATGGATGAAGCGTATGGAACTATTTGCAGTCTCATTTCTCTTGAGCTCCTCTTTCACATATACTCCTGTAAAACCCCCAAAGAAGTCTGGGCCACCATGGAAGGAATTTTTGGAAAACAGGATGAGATGAGGAGACATATACTCGAGGTGGAATTTCTCACTTTGGATCCAAAAACCTTCGACAATCTCCAAGATTTTTGTACCAAATATAAGTATTTGTTGTCACAACTTAAGGCTTGCGGGGTTGATAAATCTAAGGAGGACAAACAAATGGTTCTTACCGTTATTTCCAAACTTGGTCTGGAATACTCATTGTTTGTATCCACATTTCATTCAGTTAGGCTTACCTCTGGAGCCACCTAGAAGATTCCCTCTCTTGAGCTCTTTATTGAGTCTCTGACGCAAGAGCAGAACAAGCTCATCAGAATGGGAAAAATCAAAGGCCCAAAGGAGAATGCACTTGTTGTGCAAAATGGTAGCAGTCACCAAAATCAGAAATCTAAAAACCAAGAAAAAAGGAAGGCACATGAAAATCCAAAGAAGGAAAGGTACGCAAAACCCTTCAACGATTCTTCTGGATCCAAAGGTGGAAAGGGGAGAAAAGGGGAGAAATGCACTTATTTCCATAAATTATTCCATTCAAAATCTGCATGTATGAAGAAACAGATAGATCAAATGGCCTAAATACTTCAACACAACAACCTTGGATATCATATCCCCGAGGGTGCCAATAAGAAGAAGTCAGAAGATCAAAATCCCAAGAAAGGTAATTCTAGACATCCCTTGATTTCCATAAACTCTTCTCCCAATGATTGGATAGTAGATTCAGGAGAATCACACCACATGGCATCCAAAAAAGAAGTCTTCTCTTCATTGGATGCATGCAAAGGTCCTCCTATTATGATGGGGTACAACTCTCCAGTCGAGGTCACTGGAAAAGGGAGAATTGAACTCACAAACAAAATCTTTGAGAATGTGCTACATGTTCCCAAACTCTCCATCAATCTTCTCTCCACATATCAGATGAAAAACTCTGGCATCAGGAAGAGAGTAGTATTCACACATGATGTTGTGGATATCTATAACATGGAAACCAATTCCAAGGTTTCTATTGGTGAGGTAAATCATCAATCCAGACTCTACACATTTTTTGAATTTATTCAACCAAATTATGCATTACTGCTTACCCATGCTGATGAAAGTAGTAGGATATGGAACGAAAGGTTTGGGCATTTAAATTTAAAATATATTCAACATCTTAGCAAGTAGGGAATGGTTGATGGTCTACCTAACATCCACTTCTCCAAAGGAATTTGTGAGGGACGTGTTCTTAGAAAACACCCTCAAATTCGACAAAGGAAAGACTCAGAAGGCTTCCTTTCCTTTGGATTTGATCCATAGTGACCTCATGGGCCCTTTTCCACATCCATCAATCAGATCATATTGAAATCAGATGCTAGTGGGGAGCTTGTTGTATCTCACACATCTGGACACTCCATTGGTGGATAGTACACTATACAGACAGCTAGTGGGGAGCTTGTTGTATCTCACACACTCCAGACCAAAACTCTCTTATGCAGTTGGATCAATCTTCAGGTTCATGCAAGAGTCACATGAGCTACATTGGAAGGCTCTAAAGTGTATCCTTCGATATGTACATAGCACCATCACCTTTGGGATTCACTATGGAATAGACTCTACACTGGACCTCATCGGGTTCACTGATTCCGACTGGGCTAGTGAAAAAATTGATCACAAGTCCACATCTGGTTACTCACTCAGTCTAGGTTTCGAGCCCATTTGTTGGTAGATCAAGAAGCATGTTTCTATTTCTCTATCTTCAGTCGAGGCAAAGTCCAGAGGGGTAGTTAACATAACCATTCAGGCTATGTGGCTACACCATTTTCTCACTGAGTTGGGAATTCAGTTTCATTGGTCGATCGTCATCTGGTGTGACAACCAGATCACTCTGAAGTTCTACAGAGATCCATCTCAAAGGCAGCAGACGAAGCACATCGAGACCCACATGCACTACATCCGAGACTTAGTACACGAGGGGATCATTGAACTTCAGTTCTTTCCTTCAGAAAAACAAAATACAGACATCTTCACCAATACCTTCACTAAGCAGAAGTTCCATTCTCTGTGCAATCATCTTGGAGTGAAGGACATAGTTGCCTAGAAACTGTCAATTCTTTTTTTTACATATATTATACATTGAGGGGGAGGGGGGGG
>ML817206.1:27569-37913 GCA_009831015.1 Picea engelmannii | reverse complement strand
CCTTTATTTCAATGTATCTAACATAACCTCGTTAAAGATACTCATTCTTTATTTTCACAATAGTGATGTTCAAGGGGAGTGTTTGAGATACTTCACACACACCTAGGATTTATTTTTCCTAAGGTTTTCCCTATGTTTATTAATCATTATTCAATCTCTTATAGTTTACGGAGAATATTCATTTTCCTACACTCTAGGAGAATATTATCTTTAGCTCACACTTCAGTTTGATCAGTTGAGTGGAGTCTTAATGCCACATTGGTTTCATCACCATGAAGCATTGGGATCATCTCCTGGTAATGAGAATTGTCCTTGGGATTATCACTAGACTAGCGCTTTACTCGTGATTCCCTAATATCCTTCTCACTTCACTATGTTTCATTCAGTTAACTGAAGACTGAGAGACTAGTTAACTCAGACTAGGTGGCAGTTAACTCTCATAATTGTCAGTGTGTGTCCATATCACTCTAGACTGTTGAAATACTGTGTAACTGCAAAGAATATTCTTATCCCCTTTTTTGGATTGGTCAAATCCTAAATGTAATATTCAAATTAATAATTCAGCCCCCAGGCAAATTAAAGTGGTTCTAACTACCCAAAAAGAGAAGTCGGCCCTGCCAGTGAAGAGACACCTCCTTTCAGCGCTTGCCAGTTCGTATAAATAAAGGAAGAAAATGCCTCATTTGTTCACTCACTCAACTCACTCATCTAGTGTGCAAGTATTGAAGGAAGTTGCAGTTACCAGTTGTCGGAAGAAGGAAGAGAGAGAGGCACATTGCTTGGGAGAGGATATTCTCTAGTGTTTGGTTTATTGCCTTGGCATTAGATTGACTATGGTTCTTTGATTATTTTCTGGTCTAGCATCATGGTAGTTTTTCTCTCGTAGAGAGAGAGAGATTCTGGTATTGTACTTGGTTATTGAATCTATATTAAAGAAGTTTTGCTGGGTTTTCTTCCCCTTGAGGGTGTCCCAGGATAAATGCTTGTGTACTCTGTGATCTTGTTTCTTTCAGTAAGATTCTTATTATGTTGTTGTTATAACTGTAATAATTACTATTGAACTCGGGATTAATAATAACGGCTTAAGAAAGAAACTTAACATGGTATCAGAGCAGGCCTGAAAGGGCATTCTCGCAGATTCAGTCTTCAGTTTTGTCGGGATTCAAAAATTAGGGTTTCTTGAATATTTGGAATTTTTGGCTGCAAACCACATTGGGAATTGTGCCCTTCCTAGGTGCATATTTTGGAATAAGAATCGACAATTTTCAGTGGGCAGAACTCCTGAAAATTCAAACCCTAGTTTGACTTGGTACCAAAAAACCAGAACCAGAACCAAAACCAGAAAGTTGCGGTCTAGAATTTCGCAGGTCCAATTTCAAAGGTCAGAAATTGGAATTTTTCAAAAACTGACTATACCAACATACTCGTCTCAATCCTACGCATATTTTGGTGAGTTCATTTTTCAGATCCAAGAAATTTGATTTTTCTATTATTTCTATAGCCCGGGGGGCTAGGGTTTCTACTACAAGAAAGAATGGCTATCGGTATGAGAGTAGAAGACAGACTGGAAGGATATGGAAACTTCAGATCTTGGAATCATTGGTTGCAAATGATTATAGATGAGAATGATCTCCTAGAACATGTTATAGTGGGTGTACCAGAACCAGAGGAAGAAGAGCAAAAGACCAAGCATAAGAAGAATGAAAAGAAAGCAAAAAGAATCGTGTCAGATTCAGTAAAGGATTACTTGATCCCTCATATATCTAAACTACAGACAACAAGGAAAATGTATGAAGCACTCAACAGGTTATATGAAAGCAAAGACATTAGTCAGAATCTTGCCTTAAGAAATCAACTTCGTAATATGAAGATGGAAAACTTAGAATCTATCTCATCCTATCTTATGAGAGTTTCTCAGATTAGAGATCAGCTTGCATCTATCTGAGATGTCATTAGTGACAAAGATCTTGTAACCACAAACCTAAATGGGTTTCCAACATTTTGGATTCCTTTTGTACAAGGAGTGTGTACAAGAAGCAAGTTACCCAAGTTTGATAATTTATGGGCAGATTGCACACACGAAGAATATAGACTTGCATACCAACAGAAGATATTAATTGTTGACAAAGAGAAAGCTCTTACAATTCAAAAGAATAGAAGAATTTCCCTCAGGAAGAACAATAAAGAATCTAACTCCGTAAGAGTTCTAGATAAGAAGACATATGTTTCAAAGATCAGATGATACAACTGTCAAAAGTTGGGACACTTTTCCTGTGACTATCCTCAAGGAAAAGAGAAAAGAAAGCATCAAGCACATGTGGCAGAGGAACAGGAATCTCCTCCCTCAAAGAAAGATTTAGTAGAAATTGAGGAGTATGTACTTGAAGTTGAAGATAGTTGATCTAAAGAAATATAGCAAATTGTGGAGTCTGTGGAGCTTCCCCACACAAAAACAAAAGATAAGTATTCATGTTTATTTTTAGTATCTTGTTTACTTTAATACTTTATCATTACAAGTTAGATTTTTGTGAGAATGTTAATTAACCTCGTTTTATTTCAATGTCTATGCAGATTTATGAAGGAAGTATCAAAGAAGAGGATAAAGAAAGAGATAAAATATTTATTTCAGGTATGATCACTCATTAGAGTGACAAAGGTATGTCTTTAGCTACGATAGTAAGGTAAAATTTGGCAATTTCATAGCTAGAGTGAAAAAGAGTTCAAAAGTCTTATTCATGATTAGGGTTTCAAAAGTGTACATGGTTGAACAAGTTTTGCTTGAGAAAAGATGTGTACTACTCTGATAGAAATCATGATATAGTTTTATTTGATTACTACTTATTGTTACTGACTGATTGGCTAAGTGACATATCTCAGAAAGCATATTGTAAGTAAGTTTACAGGTCTTGGAAGAAAGAACTTATGCCTTGACTTGCAGAAGTTAGACAACATGAGAATGACTTATGATATGGTGACAGTCAGTAAAGACCAAAGAGTATCCAATATTTATATAGGAGCAGGAGGCTGCTAAATATGCAGAACAAAAATGATCAAGATGAAGAGAAAGATGGATATTCAGATATAGTTGATGAGATGCAGCTAACTACAGGTTTCTCCGGTATCATTCTTATAGATGCAGAGGGAGTAGGTTGATCCAGTATGAAGTCAAAAAGAAAGAAATGTCCAAACTCAAGAAGGCACCCAGGATATTACAGAAGAGAACCTCAAGGATGATGATTATCATATGTTACAAAATTAAAGAAGCTCTTAGTTTGGTGCAAGAGGGAGCTATGTCCCCGAGTTTGAAATGGAGGATCGTGATTTGGTACAGTTAGGAAAGCAGTGGTCCATGGAATAGTTTACTCAATGGATGAGTAATGAGATATTTTGATCAAGATGAAAGTTATCCAGTAGATGGATGGTGCCCAGCAGATTGGTAGCATGTTATTATACCATGGAAAGATTTTGGACCACAAGAGATTTTTTTCAGATCCCATAGCTAGACCTTCGTAGAGAAGGGGAATGAGAAATTTTCCAAGGTTGGCCTATGTCCAAGTGTTGAGTTTTGGATACTCTAGGGACATGCTAGAATACCCTCGTAGAGAGGGGTGTGACCACCCTCGTAGAGAGGATTGTGGATGTTTCTCCAAGGGGTAGCGGGAAGATACTCTCCTCTGGCCAAGGATTGAGTAGCCTGGAACACAAACCTTGACCACGTGGAATGGTTAGTTGGCTCTTGAGGTTTGTGTCGTGATCTACGTGGATCATGGAAAGGGATTCTAGTCTTGCCCAGACTAGCATCTTAGCTTCTCTAGTTCGTGTGGGATGACTAGGAGTGAAGCTATGGTAGTAGTCTTCCCCAGTGGATGGGTGAGATAGATGACTACAAAAGAAGGGAGAACATAAAAGGAATGGAAAAACTCATAGAATATCTTCTGTGTGAAGATAATATATCTTTTGTGTGAAGATAAGAAAGAGTATATTTTGCATGAAGATGAAAGAAAGAAAGAGTATCTTCTGCGCAAAGATAAAGAGAACAAAACTTCTTTAATATGGATTCATGGAGAACCAGTCAGTGATCATGATGCTAGATGACCAAGTGGATTATATTGATGCCTCATGTTACCCAGTTGATGATGTTGGCCAGTTGATGATGTTATCCAGTGGATGTTGTTACCCATTTGATGAGGATTATCCAGTTGATGATATTGCCCAGATGATATTGTTCAGTTGATGATGACATCCAGTGACCTGTCAAAAGATAAAGAATATCCTTCTTGTTAAGAGGGAGTGTTGAAATATTGTGTAATTGCAAAGAATATTCTTATCCCCTTTTGCAGATTGGTCAAATCCTAAATGTAATATGCAAATTAAGAAGTCAGCCCCTAGGCAAATTAAAGTGGTTCTAACTACCCAGAAAGAGAAGTTGGCCCTGCTAGTGAAGAGACACCTCCTTTCAGCGCTTGCCAGTTCATATAAATAAAGGAAGTCAGTGCCTCATTTGTTCACTCACTCAACTCACTCATCTAGTGCGCAAGTATTGAAGGAAGCTGCAGTTACCAGTTACTGGAAGAAGGAAGAGAGAGAGAGGCGCATTGCTTGGGAAAGGATATTCTCTAGTGTTTGGTTTATTGTCTTGGCATTGGATTGGCTATGGTTCTTTGATTATTTTCTGGTCTAGCATAATGGTAGTTTGTCTCTCGTAGAGAGAGAGCTATTCTGGTACTGTACTTGGTTATTGAATCTATATTAAAGAAGTTTTGTCAGGTTTTCTTTCCCTTGAGGGTTTCCTGGGATAAATGCTTGTCTACTATGTGATCTTGTTTCTTTCAGTAAGATCCTTATTATGTTGTTGTTATAACTGTAATAATTACTATTGAACCCGTGATTAATAATAACAACTTAAGAAAGAAACTTAACATAGACCACCACTATGGCACATTGGCTTCTCCTCCAATGCACATTAGTTGAGTTATACATAGTGCACATTAGTTGAATTTATCATGTGTAAATTATCATTCATTCATTTGGTTAATACAAATTCTTTGATTCTCACTCTCTCGTTTATGTATTTTCTTATTTCTCTGCAAACTATGTATGTATTTTTGCTAGCTAGATCTTATATGTGCAGGTTCATCCACATTTACACTAAGAGCATGGGGCCATGTGACATACACCTTGGAGGTTGAACACTTGACTCAAGGATGTTTCAATTGATTAGAGTAATTCATGGAGGTTTGTTGTGGACCCTAGACACATATGTTGGGGATAAGCATTGGAGCATAGTAACCACCTTGAATCACATGTTGAGGATCGTTGGGCACAAGAGGACTTATAGCACACAACTAAAGGGGGGATGCCTTGCATGAGGATACTTAGACAACAAACCATCGTGGAAGAGGGAGTGTTGGGATAACAATTTTTTTGAGAGCACACCAGCTTGGAGGAGGGGTTTGAGTTGAAGGAGGATCATGTTTGGAGGGTGCACCACCTTGGGGTTTTCTAAATCTCTAGCATGAGAATTTTCATCCTTGTATTGTATAGCTCTCCATGTGGGATTTCCTTGTTGGTTACATGTATGAACCTAAGCCCATGTTTTATGTTTCCCTCCCTCGTCTATTAAATATAAAGGGTGGAGAGAGCCTTTGGTATTATTCACCAATGATATACTCTTAGTAATTTTCTTGTATAAGTCTTGTAGGGAGTAATAATTAGGGTTTGTAATGTAAGTCCTAGGAGAAGACATGAAGAAGAGAGAGAGAACTTGGATTTTCTTGGAGTGTTTCCGCTTGTGAGATGCTATATGACAATAGAGTTTTTGTTATGCAAGAAAACCTAGGATGAGAACATAATGCATAAAGAGTTAATGATTTGTCTTGTAATAGTTGTGGCTCTTATTGTGAATCAAGAGGAGGTCATGCTAGGGTTGCAATCCTAGAGAATACATGAAGAAAAAAGATAATGTTTGTATGATATTGCATACTTGTTCTTTTATGATGCATGGATTATATAGCAATATCATGGAGATCCTAGCTTGATGAGAATTGAGTTGGGTGTGATACCTTGCTTCATTTATTGTACTCTTGATGTTCTATGCAAATCTTGGTGCTTGCGTTAATGCAAGAGTTGAAGACTTGGGGTTTGAGGACTCAATCCCTAGGATGGACATGTATACATGGAGGCCAACATCTATACTTGTGTGATGCAAGTTGGCTAAGATTTGTAGACTCGAGGAAGACAAGAGCGCTAATGTGGAGAGTTTGTGTGAAACAAGCTAGGTGGAATATCGAGGGTGGACTTGTTGGTATTGATGCTAGCTTGTTGTGGGGCCTCTGGTTGTCTTGCTAAGCCTTTGAATTTTTTTTTACGGTTTATATTGATGGTGGATACCCTAGCTAGGGTTTGGTAGCTCATAAATAAGCTTAAAGGGCTATCTTGTACCATCTTGTGATAAGTTATTGGTATGTGCTTGTAACATCATTTTATATATATGAAGAGTACTTGGTTGTCCAAACTTTACAACTTTCCTATCTGATTTTCAACTTATACTCTCACGGTGAATGAGTAGTTTCTAAGGTTGTTTGGTATGCGGATATATCATGAAGAGATAGTTGTAACAGGTCGTTGATCTTGTTAAGTGATATGATAAATAAATAGAAGCTAAAGGAGTAAATTTATTGTTGTAATAATTTGTCGTAATAAGTGTTTCCAGATATGTTATATGCTTTAGAAGTATACCCTAAGGGCTGAAACATTGTTGCATTGAAGTACACTTGTTTGGTATTTATCTTTTGGAAACCCTAGTAGAGGGGAAGTTCAAAATGAAGAGGGAGTATATTGGTTTTATGGTGTAAACCAAGTTGCATTGATTTTTTTCTCCTTACACATTCACCATCCGAAGGCCACTCTAAAGATTGATGGATTGATTGCTTGGAGAGACAAACACACTTTTATGAGCAGTTATTTCTTGGATGATGAGGTGTGTCGACTTGTACTGGTTGGAGTGACTCGAGAGAATGCTTATAGAGTAGGTATGATGTTCTACCATGATGGAGGAGTGTTCTTCTAGTTTTTCGGAAGCACAAGATTTACAAGTTATAGATTTAGAGGGAGTTGATTATAAAAAAAATTCTTGTAAATATGGAGTGTCTTAGCTTTTGGGGTTACTCCAAAAGTGTTTGTGAGAGTAGATAGGTTTTTTTTTGTAAATATGGAGTGTGTTAGCTTTTGGGGTTACTCCAAAAGTGTTTGTGAGAGTAGATAGGTTTTTTGTTTTTTTTAAGAGTGATTGCTACATTGCGTTTGTTTGAGTGTTTTTGTTGTATGAAGGATTTTTTTTTGTTTATTCTTTTGTGTGGGGATTTGCTGACAGGCCTTCGGTGTCAAGAACCATTGCCATCACTGTGTGCGTGCATGGAGGAGGAAAATAGCCCATCTTGACTTGCTGCTGGAGTCGGTCGGATCTTTTGCCGATGTATACTGGTTCATAGACTAAGGTGTGGAGTAGCGTAGAGAAGTCTGGAGACGGTGTGGCATATTTTGGAGACGATGCAACAAGCGAGGGAGATTTTCATGCTACCTTGAACTTTGCAGCGGTGATGGACGTGTTGACTATCTTCATTTGCTGCAACAATGGATGGGAAATTAGCAAACCAGCTTCGGAACAATTCAGAAGTGATAGATTGGTAGTGAGAGGGCCATCTTATGGAATAAGAAGCATACGTCTAGATGAAAATGACGCACTGGCAGTTTACAGTGCCATTTAAAAAGTTCGATCGATGGAAGTCGAAGAGAGCAAGCCTATTCTCGTGGAGGCAATGACGTACCGTGTAAGCCACCATCAACATCAGATGGTTTATCCAGATACCGCAGATTGGATGAAGTGGAGTACTGGAAATCCATGAAATATGCCAGCACAAGGTATGATGGTGTCCACGGCCAGTGGAAGCATCATGAAGTCAAGGTCAGAGACTCGAAAAATTTACTCTTTGGAGAAAACTCTGTCGTTGTTTTCGGTTGCATATATCTTGAGGAAATACCATGTATGTGGTTGAATCCATAGTCACCAACAAAACGACAGGTGCCAAAAAGGTGAACAATGACAAGTTTGGTATTGTTAAAGATCTCATGGACTAGCGAGGTGGTAGAGGAACTGGTTTCAAAATCATTCCTAGCAGTACAGGAGTAGCTAAGCAACTCATGATGTTGGCAAGCTTTTACTAGCTCTCAATGGAAAGTTAACTGGAATGGACTTCCTAGTACCCACACCAGATTTCAGCAAGGTTGGTTTATGTTTTTGAACATAGTTTTTACTTTAAGAATATAGTTATATTAAGTCTTAAGAAATGTGTTAGCATTATTTTGTTTGTAAAACTATATGATGAATAACCTCTTATAGAACATAGTAACATAATTTAAGCTGGTGGTTCTTGATGTATGTGTTGTCACAAGAACACGTCACTAGTTTGATTATGCCTATAGTTTGTTATGGCTTGTGGTTCTTGGAGAATTCGATAACCCAAGAACAATGACTATTGGTTATAGTTGTGATCCTTGTGTGTTTATATGCTTGTGTGAAATAGGTCACTTTGTAAGATTGATTGATGGATACATTTAGTATCTACATTGCTCTCCTATATAATTGGCGAATACAACGCACTATGTACTTCGACATGTGGGAGCATGTCAATAGAATGATTCGGTATCTAGACTGTTTTTCTGTCAAATACATCAAGCTATGGACTTTGACAGATGTAAGTATGTCAAGAATCATCGGTCATTACAAATATGTCATCGATGGTCAGAAGCAATTGTATCTTCAATGGATGAAGTGGCAATTGAGAGTGAATGGTGGAGAAGGAGCGTAGTCTACGAGAGTTCAAAAGTGGATAGTGGTGCTAATGAAGGCTAGACAAAAAAAAAAATCAAAGTTCAATTTATTTTTTTTGTAAAATGCGCTTATTTGATTTTATTATTGTTCTTTTGGATGTAAGCATTAAGGGAGGGTGTTAGAATCAATGCTTACATTAGAATCGGTTTGGTTTTATTGGAGATTGTTGAGATATTCTCTCAACCTCTATCTCTAAAATTGGAATAAGTTGGATCTAACAACAGATATATAAATGTATTGTATCTCGGTTTGTATGCAACAATAACAATAATAGTGTGCATACAATTTTTATGAGAACCTCTATATAAACCTATTCACTCATTGCACATGTGGGCCATTTATTAGGTCAACCCATATTATATATACAATTACCCCATTACATTTGCATGTAAACCCATATATACCCCTCTTGGGGTTATATCAGAGTTAGCTCCATAGATTGTCTTACCATAATCAATGGAGCTAACTCTGATATAAACCCATAGATTGTCTTACCACCGGTGTTGTACACCAACCCTGTAAGGCCAAATCAAACAAAAGAAAACAACAAGCACCAAACCAACGACAAAGCACGAACAGGCTGAACTGCACCCCCAGGGCCCCAAAGCATAAACCCAAGCCAAACAAGCAAAACCAACAACCCACGAACCAACTAACCAGCGAGAACCACCGAGCCAGCAAACAACATATGTATCTCCAACGATTACGAAACTGCAGCCCAAGCACAAAAGGAACCGAAAACATACGAGGACCATGCCACTACAAAGAAGCAAACATTCTTACTTGAAAATTGCAAACACTGAACAACAAACAAGGAATAGAAAATGAAACTATGGCATCAAAACTTACTCCAAAACGATGAAATGCAGAAGCACGAAACAGGTTGAATCGCGAACGAAACAACAACAAGCAGCAACTAAAAAACCAGCGAAGAAGAAGCAGTCACCGAACCAATAAACAATATATGTAGCTTCAACGATGACGAAATTGCATTGCAAAGGTAGAAGAAGGATGAAACATACAATGGCTATTCAACTGGTGGTAGACAGCAAGAATGTGCAAATTAACTGTAACTGTATGGAAAATTTCGAGGAAAAATGTACTCTGAAAAACATATTTAGATAAACATTTAAGGTTGTCAGGCTGTCTAAGGACCTCGCGGTATGAAAACATTTAAGCTGTCAGGCCTATTGGAGGACGTTGCGTCATGTAAAAATTTAAGTTGTCAAGCCTATTGAGGCATCTCAAAAAAAGTGTCAATAAATTTCAATACAAATACATCCGGCAAGGACGTTATAAACTTTGGAATTCTCAATCATTATAAAGCTTGGATATCAAAACATTTCAATATGCTTAGTACATATTAAAACTGTAACACACCCACTACGGGAACTAAGATTTTTCGCCTTTTTCTTTCTCCTTCATTATCGAGGGACATAGTTTTCCAATTCCTA
>ML817206.1:14025-25881 GCA_009831015.1 Picea engelmannii | reverse complement strand
GGTGCCGAAACGCCGAAACACCAAACTCTAACCATGCTATACCATTTCGGGGTTTCTCATATCGGGATTTCGCAATTGGCGAATACAAGGAAACTAACCCTTGGGATTCCTGGGTGCCGAAACGCTGAAACATCAAAATCTATTCACGCTCTATCATTTCGGGGTTTCTCACATTAGGATTTCGCATCCGGCGAATACAAGGAAACTGACCCTTAGGATTTCCGGGTGCCGAAATGCCGAAACATCAAAATCTATTCACACTCTATCACTTCGGGGTTTCTCACATCGGGATTTCATGTCTGGTGAATACAAGGAAACTGACCCTTAGGATTCCTGGGTGCCGAAATGCCAAAAAATCAAAATCTATTCACGCTCTATCACTTCGAGGTTTCTCACATCGGGATTTCGCGTCTGGCGAATATAAGGAAACTGACCCTTAGGATTTCTAGGTGCCGAAACACCGAAATGCCGAGAGGTATCCCCACTAAGCTACTTTCAGTGACAGGGATGAAACAAATGCATGGGCTTACTAATACAGTAGTCCTTTCAAGGAACTCACTCCTCTCTATATGGTGAGGGAAATTTCCTGGAAGGAGGTGCCTTCGGGGAAATCCAACCAGGGCATCGCGGGAGTTAAGTAAATGGGACAAATCTCCCAAGAATGGACTTGAAATCCGAACTCGTTCACTATATATATATATGAACCCACTATAGTCATACAAGTATAAGCATGCATCCACCATTTCCGATCAAAACACCAAGAAAGCACTTCTATACAGAAACCATTTATGAGGGTACAACCATGAGCATGCATTCCAGGAATATTCAATTTAAGATACAGGATGTAAATACTTATCAGAAAACACCAGGTGTAACGAAACTACTGAGAGGGGTGCTTGTTTCCACCCAACCATAGGCTCAGCGACTCCCAATGGATTTACCACTAGCCACCCCCGAGCTAGACCACGAGGCTTGAGACTTAGTCTCCTACTTCCCGCTCATCGGAAGTCAAGGACGAAGGTTACTCTCCTTCTCCTTTGCTCAAGACTCGCTGTATTTTCCAGAGTTCCTCTGGTTCTCCTTCTATGATTCCTGTTGTGCACTCCCTCTCTCCCCACACTTTCTTTCTTTCTTTGTCCTGCAAGGTCGCGTGTGTCACGAATTCCCCCACAGTGGTCAGGTCTGAGGGCTTCTACGGATGGGCAGTTCACCCCCATCCCCTCATTAACTCATGAGGAGCCTCACCACCTACCATCTTGGCGAGTAATTCATTCCAGGGCCAAAGAACAGCTTTGGTCTTTGAGCCAATAAAGACCAATACGGTATTGGTTCGGTGGAAGTTAACGCCACCATTCCAGGTGCCTTCCACCACCTTTCATCAGCCATCGTGGTCTCTTTTTCAGCACATCCCCCTCTCAGCAGTCATGCAACATATATTCACACATCATTTACATTCATCGACCCTTTATACAGGGTCTATCAAATCACACATTCACATCTTGGAGTTTGCCATAGTTCTTGGCCAATATAGTTATTTTTACAGACTGGGGGAAACAGGGTGTTACAAAAACTTATGGATATATTCAGCTAGCAGAAAATGCTAATGAAAACATTTGAGCTAATGCTAGCATTCATCCACCTTCAAGCAATATATAGGAAAAATATATGAATCAAAAAAACTGTATACGAGAAAAAGTTTGGATATGTTTCCATATAAAACATTGGGAATAGCGAAGCCAGAAATAAGACCTCCAATCTCTTATCCAATCAGATCAGTACATATATGGTACTTTTTGTTATATAAAAATATATGCTTTTAATTCCCTAGCTCCAACAATAGGTATTATGCAAATATTTCTAGTCAAAGGACAAACTAATATGTAGTCAACAAATTATTGATCGCTATAGTCCCTCTATGCCTACGGCAGGGACTAATAATAATAATGTGCATACATTTTTTATGAGATGATATCAGAGCAGGTCTGGGATTAGCTCCCTCACGGGAGGGCCTAGGAAAATGAGTTTGTGAGAATAGATAGTTTCCTTCTTCTTTTTTTATTATTGGAGTGATTTCTACATTGCGTTTGTTTGAGTGTTTTAGTTGTATGAAGGCTTTTTTTGTTTATTCCTGTGTGTGGGGATTTTTTGATAGGCCTTTGATGTCAAGAACCATTGCCATCATTGTGTGCGTGCATGGAGGAGGAAAAGAGCCCATATTGAATTCATGTTGGATTCGATTGGATCTTACCGACGTAGACTGGTTCATAGACTAAGGTGTGGAGTAGCATAGAGAAGTCTGGAGAAGGTGTGGTATATTTTGGAGATGGTGCAACAAGTGAGGGAGATTTTCATGCTACCTTGAACTTTGAAATAGTGATGGACGTGCTGATTATCTTCATTTTCTACAACAACGGATGGGAAATCAACACACCATCTTTAGAACAATTCGAAAGTGATAGATTGGTGGTGAGAGGGTCATATTATGGAATAAGAAGAATATGTGTAAATGGAAAGGATGCACTGGCATTTTACAGTGCCATTAAAAAAGTTTGATCGATGGAGGTCGAAGAGAGAAATCCTATTCTCGTGAAGGCAATGATGTACCGTGTAAGCTACCATCAACATTAGATGGTTTATCCAGATATCGCAAATTGGATGAAGTGGAGTACTGGAAATCTGTGAAATATGCCATCACAAGGTATGACAGTGTCCATGGCCAGTGGAAGCATCATGAAGTCGAGGTCAGAGACTTGAAAAAATTACTCTTTGGAGAAAAATCTGTCGTTGTTTTCGGTTGCATATATCTTGAGGAAATACCATGGGGTGAGGTCGGCACAGAGTATGTGGTTGAATCCATAGGTGTCGTCACCAACAAAGCAACGAGTGCCAAAAAGGTGAACAATGACAAGTTTGGCATTGTTAAAGATCTCATGGACTAGCGAGGTGGCAGAGGAATTGGTTTCAACATCATTCCTAACAGTACACGAGCAACTAATGATGTTGGAAAGCTTTTACTAGCTCTTAATGGAAAGTTAACTGGAATAGACTTCCGAGTACCCACACCAAATTTTAGCAAGGTTGGTTTATGTTTTTGAATAGATTTTTTACTTTAAGAATATAGTTATATTAAGTCTTAAGAAATGTGTTAGCATTATTATTTTGTTTGTAAAACTATAGGATGAAGAACCTCTTATAGAACATAGTAACATAATCTAAACCGATGGTTCTTGATGTATGTGGTGTCACAAGAACACATCACTAGTTTGATTATGTCTATAATATGTTATGCCTTGTGGTTATTGGAGAATCTAGTAACCCAAGAACAATGACTATTGGTTATAGTTGTGATCCTTGTGTGTTTATATGCATGTGTGAATAGGTAACTTTGTAAGATTGACTGATGGATACATTTAGTATCTAGACTGCTCTCCTATATAACTGGTGAATACAATGCACTACGTACTTCGACATGTAGGAGCATGTCAATAGAATGATTTAGTATCTAGACTACTTTTCGGTCAAATACAACAAGCTATGGACTTTGACAAATGTAAGTATGTCAAGAATCGTCGGTCATTACAAATACGTCATCGATGGTCAGAAGCAATTGTATTTTTAATGGATGAAGTGGAAATTGACAGTGAATGGTGGAGAAGGAGCATAGTCTACGAGAGTTCAAAAGTGGATAGTGGCGCTAATGAAGACTAGACCAAAAAAAATCAAAGTTAAAAAAATATTTTTTGTAAAATGTGTTTATTTGATTTTATTATGATGTAAGCATTAAGAGAGGGTGTTAGAATTAATGCTTACATTAGAATCAGTTTGGGTTTGTTGGAGATTGTTGAGATATTCTCTCAACCTCTATCTCTAAAGTTGGAATAAGTTGAATCTGACAACAAATATATAAATGTTTTGTATCTCAGTTTGTATGCAACAATAATAATAATAGTGTGCGTACAATTTTTATGAGAACCTCTATATAACCCTATTCACTCATTGGAGATATAAAATCATTGCCTTGGGAAACACTAGTCATACTTTTTTGCATTGGAGATATAAAACCATTGCCTTGGGAAACACAAATTTTTATCTTTTGAAAGGTTTCTTGCTTGAAGTTGGTTGGCCTCATTGAGAGGAGCCTTCCCCTACTAGTGCATCCCCTCTCTCCCACTACTTCTTTATGTTGTTACAAAATTACATCTTCAGCCATTAAGGCTGCAAAAACCCTAACCCATATGCTTGAATAACTCTCTTATCAACCATTGGATTTTGCTCAAAGTTTGCACACCTTTTCTCCTTGGTCCAAAGCACTTTTTGGCAAAGTTTGAGGGGATTTCAGTGGCTGATTTTATTTCTGTAATACATTGAATGTTACATCCATAAGACTGATATAATTTGTTGTAGACAAGTGTTTACAACAACCTTATCTTTTATTGCTAGGTTATTGGTTCTTCATCTTGAGTTTAGCTAGTCATTTACTAGTCTTTCTCTTGCACTTTATACTTGATCTCTAGAATTTATTGAGCAGATTATAGTACCATACTCTTGCTGATATATACTATTATTTATTGCTGCAAATTAGGGACGACAAGATTAACTTGTTGATCCAACTAACATACATCATTGCAAAGTGTCTTTTCTTGTGTCTCAGGCAAGTACAATCATCCGGAGAAGTACTATACCTGTGGGGCAATAATTACTTGTATTACAAGGAATATTTTACCACCTTTCATTACACTTAGACTTGACCTCTAGGGGATTCACTTCCTTTCATATCCATCTCCATCTCAATCCCTCTAGGGTCACCGAGATCGCCTCCCTAGAGTGATCTAGTCACCCTTCAAGTGTGGGACCTACATTGAGGTGACATTGGGTATAGGATTCCCAAGTTGTAGCACTTACTTTGTGGTTGGGTCGATCTTTTCCCAACCTACAACTTTCGCTATAACATTTTGGCGTCATTGTCATCGAATATTTTGAATCTTCTTCGTACCTTAATGACACTTTTGTGAGCTATCCCAAAGCCTTTCCCTTAGCTTGCCTAGCGACTCCAACCGAGGGACGTTCCCTTTCCACCTTTCTTGATGAGTTAATTTTGAAACTCATTTGGCGAATCTGCCTTCCCAGAATCCTTCTTTCCCCAAAACTTTTCTCCCTAGGAGGTTCAAGCCTTCTAAGGTTTACAAAAGAAGACCTCCTCTCAAGTCTCTCGTTTCTAAAACCCTTTTCCATAATACCCTTCATCTTGTTCCAATGGCTTTCCCTTGGGCAAGGGACCTCTACAAACCCCTTAAAATGATCAATATCCAAGGTTACCCAAACAAAATGCCAACAAAAGTCAACACGTGGTTGCCAAAGTTCCCAGGAAACAATGTGATAATTGTCGAAGACCACATTTATGTCATGGGTTGGGATATGGAAAATGCAAGTATTGATCATGAAGATGTGGTCATGAGAATATTTGCTTCATCATTGACTAAAGAAGCCCTTAATTGGTTCAAAGGACTCCCTGATAATCATATCACGACCTATGATGTTTTTTCCACCTTATTCAAAATCAGATGGTCAAGAAAATTGGATGGTGGGACACTTAAAACTCAGTTCAATCAAATAAAGAAAAAGGAGAATGAAACG
The DNA here is from genome assembly GCA_009831015.1 of Picea engelmannii. Taxonomy (NCBI): domain Eukaryota; kingdom Viridiplantae; phylum Streptophyta; class Pinopsida; order Pinales; family Pinaceae; genus Picea; species Picea engelmannii. The sequence goes on along the minus strand of ML817206.1, from coordinate 20,247 downwards.
GTGAGGGAATTCATTTCCATATTTGGCAGGTTGTACAGTCAAATTCCAACAGATTATCTTCCTACAACATCATCAGTTCGTCTCCTTTACATGAATGCCTTTGAAGGACAATTATGATACATTCTTAAAGATAAAAATCCCACGTCATTGACAGAGGATAAAAAGTTCAATATCAACATTGAAGAAAATCTCCTTGATTCAAAAATAGAACCTTTTTAGTACCCTCGTAGCAAGACATAATCAAGGACTAAGGTTTCCAACAACAGTGTTCCTAATATGATTGCTCTCCTGACTCAAAAAATAGACCAAATGAATACCTAGTTTATTCAGGTGAAGAATCGGCTTATGAACCGTATGACTACATTGGAAATAAATCAATCTGCTCCCAGACCTCAGTTTGCTAGACAACAAAGAGATGCAATTGGTTGGAAACCAAGGCCTCAAAAAGAGGCAAAGGCCCCAGATAGTTTGAAACCTGTTGGGACAGTTGATATAGAATATTGGTGTCTCCCATGCCAAGAACCCCACATGGAAGATGAGTTCCCCCAACAAGACAAAGATTATCCCAACGAGATAAACTTCATGATTTGAAATCTCAACGATGAACAGGTTACTCAAGAACAGATCAATGAAGCCAGAAGAATAGGATAAAGAGAGGGGAGACTTCGAGCCTTAAGTAAATTGACAGATGATTAGAACAAGGAATTGAAGAGGAGGGAAATTATAGCCTAGAGAAGAAAAAATGCTCCAGCCCCTCCGTCACAGCCTGATACTCCTCTTCCACTAGAAGAAAAGGTGGCTCCACCACCTCCACTACTAGTATGTTTCCTAAGAAAACTCCTACAAATGATATTCAGTTGAATATAGATGTTGCAAACATGTTTGGAAAAATGAATATGACAGTCCCGGTGACAGAGATGTGTAAGATCCCTTCTATAAAAGGGAAATTTTTAGGATATTACAAGTGACATATAAGAAGGAGGATCCTCCCATCATTTTAAATACTATGTATCTCAATCAGCCAAGAGAAAATAACCCTCCCTTCTATCTTTCATTAGGCATAAATAGCCTCCACTTGAAAAACTACATGCTTGATTCAGGGGCCTCAGAAAATGCCATATCCTTGAAGGTAATGAAACAACTTGGTTTGAATACAACTCAACCTTATGGAAATGTTTGTGGTATTGATTCAAGAAGAGTTGATGTATTGGGAGTATGTGAATACACTGAGGTATTATTGATAGATTTTCCACATATCAACGTCCTCATGTACATATTGGTGATCGATGCCCTTGATGTTTGGGGGATGCTCTTGTCGAGGACCTAGTCCTTGGGCCTTGGAGGTTTTTCTTAGCATGAGACTTACACATGCATATATTCCCATGGGTGATGGCATGTATGAGATCTTACATAACATGGAAAAGAAAGATACACATGTGATGGATTTGAGGGGCCCTAACTATGTCAGTGAGCACTACCATGACATGCCTCCACAAGTTATTGAGTATGATCCATTTGAGTTACCCTTCATGTAGGAAGATTCCATAGAGATGTTTCTCCCATGGATAGATAAAAGGAAGGCTGCAAAGTACCATGCGAAGGAGTTTGGATCAATCCATATTATGCAAGAAGAAGATGAGAAACATGAAGAAATCGTCAAAGATAGAGTCCAAACAAAGCCTCCACATGTTAAAGATACACCTTGCATCAATTTCAATGAAGGAAGTCTCGTGTTCATGTGGGAAAAAATAAATGGAAATCCGAGATATGAACAGAAAGATAACAATTCATGCCTTGGCCCTTACATCATCAAGAAGAAGTCTGATAAAGAAAGGTACTATCTGACAGCATTAGACGGGAGAAAGATGCCACTACTAGTAGATGAGTGTCTTCTCCAACCTCACATCTAGGTCACATGACTTCTTCAAGGCCCGTGCCCCAGGTAAGTAGGTAATTCATTTTTATTCCCTACATTTGCATCTTGATTGCTCATACTAGTTTAGATGCATTTCATTTTCATTTTGCTCTTTTTTTCAAAGGAAAAAAAATGTAATTTTATATCATCAGTTGTGATCAAAATTACATTTTTTAGATACACTTCCAGAGTGTATTCATCTCATATGTATGTCTATGGATATTTTTCATAGCTCGATGAATTCCTTCCTTTTTTATTTGTTGTGATCAAACCCGTTAGGATTTTTCCAAAAAATTGTAAAATATTTTGCTGCATATAGTTGTCCATTTCAAAATGTATCCAGTGATTTCACATGAACATTTGTTGAGGATGTTCCTGAATGTGATCATTTTGGAACTATGAAATTTTCCAATAGCCCAAGTCCAATTCTATGCCTTCTTTCTAAGACCGGTCTGCTTCTTAATTTATTTCCCTGTACACATGATGGCAAGTAAAAGAATCAAAATCATGCTGTAAATATTTTATGTCTTCCACTATGTTAGAAAGTCTGATATTTGTGCATCTTTGTGTGCCATTAATCCAGTTTATCACATGTTTTGAGTCTCCATAAACTGTAATCACTTTACAATTATGTTCAAGTGAAAAGTCCATGAGTAGTTTGAGGCTCATTAGTTTTGCGTAATTGTTTGTTCCTGCTCCCAAGCCCGAACAAATTATTGATTTCATGCTTAGCTTAGAATTTTTTTTGAAAAAATGTCAAAATTTTCTTTTTCTATCTTAGTTGGTTTTGATTATGATCATATGAGAACAAGGATGAACAGGCCATCCTGCACTTTACATTTTGATGTTTCCTTGTAGGCACAAGTCTACCAGGAGATGTTGTAGTTCTCATGCACTCTACGATGAGCACATGTCCCCAAGTAGGAGCCAAATGTTATCCCCATTTTGTGGATAACTAAGGAGATCATGTCTCAAGTCCGTCGGGTTGCATATATGGAGTGTCGGGAGACTACATGACCAACATTACCCTCTTTTACAAATGGAAAACCCACTCACTACCACAGATGGTCACAGTGTTTTAGATGGCATCCAACACACCAGTTGGCTTCCAGAAGGAATTGGGCCTTGCTCCATGAGGTACAAGTCAATATTATGGTGAGCATCATTTCAATATTTAAGCCATTTTATTATGTTGTATCATATATTTCTCTAGATTTCATGATATACGCTTGGACATTATGTCTTTTTCCCTACTTCACCTTGGTGGTTGACATTGCGCCCTAGTAAGTGGTTTTTCTTGGGGATGGGTTTGCTACTGGGAACTCCCTTAATGAGCCATCGTATTGTTCCTGACCATACTTACCACTTTCCATCATTGTTCCCCTCCATTTTTATCCCATACCCTAGGGATAAATAAGGAGATCATGTCTCGAGGCCCACAGGTCCTAGACATGGAGTACCGAGATCCAAACTACTTGAGCATGGCCTTGAAGGGGCCCTCTTTTCTTCAATGCAGTCCATTTATCAGCAGCAACAACAACCATCCCACCAGCCCGGTCCTGAAGTAGCAGTAAGTCTTGCTCCATGAGGTAATGATTTTGGGTATCATGGTATGTGTCACTCTAATTTTTTAAGCACTTGAATATGTTGAATTGAATTCTTCTTCATTTCATGACGTTTTCTTGGAAATTATTCTCTTTTCCTTGTTCATACTTAGAAGGGTGCCATGGTGCCCTAGTAAGTCGATCTCCCTTTAGGATGGGTTTCCACTGGGTGGGTCTGTGAAAGGTCATCATCTCTTCCCTCCATACTTACCAATTTCCATATTTATTCCTCTCGTCTCTTCCCTCCATACTTACAACTTTCCATATTTATTCCTCTCTTCCCCCCCTACCTTTGTTTGGGCATTGGGATTTTCCACGCTAGGATGGGTTGTACCTTTCCTTGTGGGAAGAAGGGGCTAAAGGAACAGAGGGTAAAAGTAGCTAGCAAGAGTTAAAATCCAATGTTGAAACCTTCAAGATGCTTCGCCCAGAGATTCCTGGGAAAGCAGTAAAAATATTCTTAGTAAGAAAGGGGACCCATAAGATACACAAACACTCAAGGTACTTGTTGGTGGATAGGAGGTCTCATCATGATCTGGCCTATTATGACCATGGGCATGTAGCGGTATGACACTACCACCTATCTGGTCACCAAACCAGGGTAGTGGCTCTTGGTGGCATAACCAAGAGAAAGGGGGTCTCATCACGAGCCAACCTTCTGATATCCATGAAATGTTTGTGGATAAAACTGTCACCTCTGGTCATCAAGCCAGGATAGTGTCCCTCAACTTTTCCCTTGAAGCACAAAAGCAAAAGATCAAAAGAACTAAAGTTAAGAGTAAAATGAAATGAATGGGATAGGAAACAATTGCATTTATGACAAGGTGTTGCTCTCCCTCTACAAAGGCACCCATAGCTAAGACTTACATTTCTCTATTATTATTTCACTCCATGCCCAAAAACTTGCCCCATGCCACGCCATACACTTACATGACTTGGATTGGATCCCACCTGGGAAACACCCCAAACTTAAAGGAGGTTAGCCCAATAGGACACCCTGAGAGCTTCTCCAAACCTAACTTGTCAAATTGCATAACGTCTTTGAGCATTCGTCTGGGTTAAAGGGGGTTTGATGGACATATTTGGGTAATTTAATTATTGAATTTGATTTACATGCTATGATCCTTGTGACTTATGAACCCCTGGAGGGAATACTTGTTGTTTATGCAAGAATTTTCCCGATGGACAGGTACACATGAGGGAATGATTAGCTCAGACCTTCATGGGAGATTAAATCCCACAGATGGATGTTGTAACCCCAGCCAGGGGTAGGAATACATTGAAGATTTGCATCAGTAAGAAAGAAGGATGTTTCCTTTGGAGGAACCTTGTAAGACCTAGACCTAGGGGTATCTTTCTCTTCCACATGGACGTTTTCCCTAGAAGGTCCATGATGTCACCATCATGACCTTGGATGTCATCCAGAGCTAGGGTTTTCATTTGGAGGTATCTATGAGCTAGGCAGCACGTGTGGGCATCATCTGGTTCCTTTGGAGGCCAAGCGTTCTACATTATAGGCCCAATGTTCCACCTTAGGGCCTCAATGTCCCCCTAGAAGGGGATGATGTCACCCTTGGAGATGTTTTTAGATGCTAATTAATTTTATTTATGTCAAAATTGGATTTTAATGTGAATTGGCCAGGTCGGTCTTTTATTTGACCTAAAATTAATTAAGGGTCAAAGTTTTGTATAAATAGAAATAAAGTACTCTCATTTTAACAGAAAAACTCCTCACACAAGAGGAAGTGGTCTGAAATATGCACCCTATTTGGGAGTTCTTGTCTGAAATAGTGAGGCACACTTGTCTTGGAGGCTAAATTTTGCAACTTGGATCATTTTTTGGTGAAGTTACTTGGAAATCTAGGGTTTTGTTGCTTGATTATTCTTGGTGAAGTATGTAAATCTGCAATTGTCATTTCATTTTGAATGGTTATGGTATATTTTCTTATTCAAGTTAAATATTATGAAATTGCTTGCTTGACAAACCCTAGGAGTAAAGGACTTAAGGTATTACTTATTTTCTCTTCATTTGTTAGACTTTACTAAAGTGATTTGACCTAGACAAACTTCTAAATCCCTAAAATGTTAGCACTTTAGAAACCATTGTCTTGTTGTTGTTGCTCTTAATATCTTTCAATAGTCTAAGGAGGAGGAAGGCACTAGGGCCTAGAAGTGCCTACTCTCTAGTAGCTCACCTCCCTAAAGTTTATATCCTAGAAGACTTAAGGTGCTACTCTTCTAAGATCCATTCTTCACTAAGAAAAATATAATCATTGATGTTGGTACTTCCAAGTGAAAGCTGCCAACTATTGACTCCATTTCCTCCACAAAGGCATGAGTCTTCACCTATTTCCTCTTTGAGAAATCATCAACCTTCAAACTCAACTTCTACTTGGTACCCTACTAACCTAACTTAACTTACTAATCTAGTTTAGAATTACTAATATTAACTTGTTGTTGTTATTATCACTGTTACAACCATCCTTAGCATCTTATTAAAGTTTATTGTTGGTCAAACATTTCTAGAACTTGTATGTGACCAAGAGTTATCATTTGAAACTTCAAATATCTTATTTTATTGTCTATACAAGTGCACTTTCTAGAATATAATGCAGTTTTTATCATTTACTTATTGCTATTATCTACTTGTCATTTGTTGCATAAATTTACTGCCAACATTTATTTACATGAACTTAATGTCTT
>ML817206.1:0-10258 GCA_009831015.1 Picea engelmannii | reverse complement strand
GTACAATATATGTAAAAAAATGAATTGACAGTTGCTAGGAAACTGTGTCCTTCACTCCATGACGACTGCATAGAGAATGGAACTTCTGCTCAGTGAAGGTATTGGTGAAGATGTCTGTATTTTGTTCTGTTGAAGGAAAGAACTGCAGGTCAATGATCCCCTCATGTACTAAGTCTCGGATGTAGTGCATGTGGCTCTCAATGTGCTTTGTCTGTTGCCTCTGAGATGGATCTCTGCAGAACTTCAGAGTGATCTGGTTGTCACACCAGATGGCGATCGATTGATGAAACTGAATTCCCAACTCAATGAGAAAATGGTGTAGCCACATAGCTTGAATGGTTATGTTAACTACCCCTCTGTACTCTGCCTCGGCTGAAGATAGATAAATAACAACATGCTTCTTGATCTACCAAAAGATGGGCTTGAAACCTAGACTGAGTGAGTAACCAGATGTGGACTTGTGATCAATTTTGTTGCTGGCCCAGTCAGAATCAGTGAACCCGATGAGGTCCAGTGTAGAGTCTGTTGCATAGTGAATCCCAAAGGTGATGGTGCCTTGTACATATCGAAGGATACACATTATAGCCTTCCAATGTAGCTCATGCGACTCTTGCATGAACCTGGAGACTGCTCCAACTGCATAGGAGAGTTTTGGTCTGGAGTGTGTGAGATACAACAAGCTCCCCAATAGCTATCTGTATAGTGTACTATCCACCAGTGGAGTGTCCAGATGTCCACAAAATCATGTGTGAATACTACTCTCTTCCCGATGCCAGAGTTTTTCATTTGATACGTGGAGAGAATATTGATGGAGAGTTTGGGAACATGTAGCACATTCTCAAAGCTTCCGTTTGTGAGTTCAATTCTCCCTTTTCCAGTGACCTCGACTGGAGAGTTGTCCCCCATCATAATAGGAGGACCTTTGCATGCATCCAATGAAGAGTAGACTTCTTTTTTGGATGCCATGTGGTGTGATTCTCCTGAATCTACTATCTAATCATTGGGAGAAGAGTTTATGGAAATCAAGGGATGGCTAGAATTACCTTTCTTGGGATTTTGATCTTCTGACTTCTTCTTCTTGGCACCCTCGGGGATGAGATATCCAAGGTTGTTTTGTTGAAGTATTTGGGCCATTTGATCTATCTGTTTCTTCATACATGCAGATTCTGAATGGAATCATTTATGGCAATAAGTGCATTTCTCCCCTTTTCTCCCCTTTCCACCTTTGGATCTAGAGGAATCGTTGAAGGGTTTTGTATGCCTTTCCTTATTTGGATTTTGATGTGCCTTCCTTTTTTCTTGGTTTTTGGATTTATGATTTTGGTGACTGCTACCATTTTTCACAACAAGTGCATTCTCCTTTGGGCCTTTGATTTTTCCCATGTTGATGAGCTTGTTCCACTCTTGCGTCAGAGACTAAATAAAGATCTCAAGAGAGGGCATCTTCCAGGTGGATCCAAAGGAAATCCTAACTGAATGAAATGTGGATACAAACACTGAGTATTCCGGACCAAGTTTGGAAATAATGGTAAGAACCATTTGTTTCTCCTCAGATTTATCAACCCCGTAAGCCTTGAGTTGTGACAACAAATACTTATATTTGGTACAAAAATCTTGGAGATTGTCGAAGGTTTTTGGATCCAAAGTGAGAAATTCCACCTTGAGTATATGTCCCCTCATCTCGTCCTATTTTCCAAAAATTCCTTCCATGGTAGTCTAGACTTCATTAGGGGTTTTACAGGAGGATATGTGAAAGAGGAGCTCAGGAGAAATGAGACTGCAAATAGTTCCATACACTTCATCCATCTGATTTAGATACTTGGATTTTTCTATGGATGATGTAGGTTCGATCTCTGTTTCCATGGTTAACCTGTATAGTCCTCTACTTCAAATATGAACTGCCATCCTTTCCTTCCATGCAAATAAATTGTACGGCGTAAGAATCAATTCTTTTGGAAATTCCTTTTCCCGTTGTCTTCAATCTTCAGTACCTGCAAAAAGAGTCTAGTGTGTATTTTTCCTAGAAATCTGATGGCTCTAATACCATGTAAGTGTGGATGAACCTGTACATATAAGATCTAGCTAGAAAAAATACATACATAATTTGTAGAGAAATGAGAAAAGACGGAAACAAGAGAGTGAGAATCAAAGAATTTGCATTAACCAAATGAATGAATGATAATTTACACATGACATACTCTGCATAACTCAACTAATGCACACTGGAGGAGAATCCAATGTGCCATAGTGGTGGTCTAGAGTGATATGGACACGCACTGACAGTTACATGAGATAACTGCCACCTAGTCTGAGTTAACTAGTCTCTCAGTCTTTAGTTAACTGATTGAAACAGAGTGAAGTGAGGAGGAGATCAGGGAATCGTGAGTAATGCGCTAGTATGGTGATAATCCCAGGGACAATGCGCATTAGCAGGTGATGATCCCAATGCTACATGGTGATGAAACCGATGTGGCATTAAGACTCCACTCAACTGATCAAATTGAAGTGTGAATTGAAGAGAATATTCTCCTATAATATAGGAAAATGAATACTCTCCCTAAACTATAGGAGATTGAATAATGACTAATAAACATAGGGAAAACCTTAGGAAAAATAAATCCTAGGTGTGTGTGAAGTATCTCAAACACTTGGGGATAAGTGCCCTCCTCCAAAAACTTAACACTCCTTCTCCCAGTTAGGTACCTCTCCTAATCAAGCCATTGAATCCCCCATTGTGTGCACCCAATGGGTTAGTCATTATACAGATTAGGAAAACAACCTCCTAAGTAAATGAACCATGCTATTACTCTATTCAAGGTCAAGCATCCACCCAAATATAAGAATCTGTATGTCCATCAAGCATCTCTAAAGGACTAGGATACCTAGTGCTCCCCTAGCTAACTCCAAAATATAACATGGTAAATATTCCATCAGAGTTCAATTCCTACTAAGTGACATACTTGTGTTTATGTTCACACTTGTGAAGGAACGAGAACACTGCACAAAAATGATTGGGGCTAGACTGTACAAGTCTTGGACAATTTTGGTGAAATGAACACCCCCACTTGTAGCTTCTAATCATGTTGGGTATGTGTTATATTCTTTGCACGAGTAGTAGTGTCTGAGCATCTGCGCTGGGCGCATAGGGGGGTTAGAGGGGGGTGCAGCGGAAAAAAAAAATTATGGGATGACATATTTCTGGGACGACATATTACCGAGATGACATATTTCCGGGACGACATATTACCGAGACAACATATTTCCGGGACCACATGATATTAGGTGGTTTTTCGGCACATGGTGTTTTGCCGATGGTTTTCTATTTCCGGTTAAGGAATTAGGGTTTTGGACTAATCCAGGTCATTGGGTTAGGGTTTTGGATGCCGCTGGCTCCTATATGTATATTGTATTGTAAACAATGTAACACAATGTATGAATATAATATATGTTGGTTTTCCCGGTTTGGGTTTCTAGGTGAAAAATCTTTGTGTAATGTTTGTATTTGCCATTGTATCTTTTCTGTTCTTTTCTGAATATCAGTTTGCAGTAGACATTGTACAAGGTTGGAATTTACAAATCCGAGGGTGATCGAATTGAATGGTGCTAATAATTCCCTATAATAATAAATCTAGATGCATTAACCTTACTATGATAAGAAAAAACTAATTCGAAAAAAAACCCACATCATAGATATCTTTAATTCCATATTTAGCATGCACATATCATAACAAACTCCAATGTGAACAATCCAAAAGTACAAACTTAACAACCCCATCATAGCCAATTAAGTGCACATATAACTAAGAATAATTATCACAAAATATGACTATATTTATAATAATTTATAAATAAAATAATTATATTTATTTATAATAATATCAAAACTAAGCATCATATTAATGAAAAAGCATTCTCGGAGGACAAAATTGCATGCACACGGAGAGAGGGTAATTGCATAGAGAAAATTATGCACAATGCACCAAGCCAATGATTGGTAGTGTACCATCTTGTTCTATCCATTAGATACCACACTATTCACCATCTAACGGATAGGATGGAAAAGGAACACTACCAATGATTGGCTTAGTGTATGGTGCAGATCACTTGTCGTAATTGCATGCAGAGATAGGGTTATCGCACTAGGGTTTATGTCATATGATGGAATAAGCTCATAGTCATAAAAAAATTAGGGGGCCATGGTAGGACACGCCCATTCCTCTTTAAGGGTGGGTCAAATGGGATCTCCTCAGGGATCATATTCAAGAATTTCCAGAGGTTGATCCTTGATTTATGAGGTGGAAGGGTGAGTATAATCCAAGAAGTGATCTAGGAAATATTTCCATTGGAAATGTTTCCATTAGATTGTAGTGATATGGATGGCTCTCGCCATAAGGTAGCTATCTCACTAAGAGACAAATTTGACAGAGCTATACCTTTTGAGATTAATAAACAAGATGAATGGCCATTGTTTCATGACAACAATGCACCTAGATTGAATGATGTAAAATCAAATCTTATGGATGTCAATTCCAAGACCTAGATGGTGGTGGAAATCCAAGGGAGAGTTTGAATTCATCGCAGCAAGAATAGAGGTTATTATGATTGATGGAGAACATTTGATTAGTAATGAGAAAGTTCCCTCTTTGAAGATGGAACATTCTTATTAGAGCCCACAATTTAAAAAAGTTAACATCCCTACAACTCAAGTTAGCATTGATTCAGTAGGTGAAGGAGATTTTGATTTTTCATGGCTAATAATAGGGAATATGTAGAAGGAAGATAGAACCTAGAGCATCATGGGGTGATTCTATATTTTCTCCACCGCATGCTAGATGAGGTGCCATTAAATAAGTGGTGTATCTTGAACTAGGAGGTGAAAAGGGTTTCATTGAATTCCTATTGGGGTTTGGGTTACAAATATGTTTTTCTTTTGTTCAACACTGAATCAAAAACTCAACAAGCCCTTCAATTTGATACATGGAACATTTCAAGTTCTTTGGCATATGTGCAATCATGGAGATATGATTTCAACCTAAAGGATAAAGGACAAGCACATTATCCTCTATGGTTGGAATTTCATTCTCTCCCTATTGACTTAAGGATTTTTTTGGATCTATTCACCAATAAGTTTGGAAAGGTATCAATTCAAGAAGGTAAACACAACTCATTCCAGGCTAGCTTGAGAGTTTGGGTAGAGGTGGATATGAAAAAATAAATTATAAAATTTTATTTTGGTGATGATGGTTGATGGAGTTCAATAGCAAAAGGTTCATTATTTGAATTTTCCTAATGCTTTATTTGATTTCCATGCATAGGAACATCCTATATAAGGATGTCCCCATCAAAAGTGTCAATCGAGAGCTCCCTCTTCTTCTATTGATGCAAGTGATTCAACTTCGATGACCCTAATTGGTAAGGCAGGTTTGTTGGTGGGGTCAAGCCAAGTGGCCAAGGAGGGTGACACTTAGCTTCCAACTGTGATGGGTTAGTCTTCCATACAGTTTCTGTTTTTGGTGATAGAACAAGTGGGGTTGTGGTTCAGGAGGCTCCCAAGGATGCTAGAGGTTCGGTGCAACAACCAATGTTAGGAAATTATGGGGACCCTATGGTAAACATGTAGGTTTAGATCATGTAGAAAACTTTAGTAAGCAGTGGTGTTCCAAGTCAAAGCATGGAGGTTGATGGTTTTTGGCAGGTGAAAACAAACAAATGTAAGGAGGCTTCATCTCTTGCTATGTTGGAAAAACAGGGTTGTGTAGTGAGTATTGCTTCGCGATTGAAGTCCTTCACAGAGGCTGTGAACGTTTCACTTGCAAGGAATACACCATACTCAAGGTCTATAGTGTTGAGAAACAAGTTTAAAACATTGGGAAATCCCCTATTCCTTGAATGAAGCAATTTGTTAGAGGAGTCCTTCAGAAGGTGAAACCATAAATTGCTTTTTCTAGGAGGTCAAATTTGTTGGATTTGAACTTCACAATAACAAGAATTATGTTTGGAATGGCCCATTTTGGGCCTTGAATCATGATCAAGGAGAAGGTGGAGTGGTGCTAGCCATCTCACCACATATGTTCTAGCCATAGATAATAGGTGTATGCGGATTGCTATTTTATTTCAAGAGAGGTTGCTAGGATTTTGTTAATTTTATGCACCAAACACCAGTTTATCCTACACCCATATTTGGGAGTGGATGGAATCTTCCTTACTAGATGCAAAGTGGATTATTGGTGGGGATTTTAACATGGTTCAAGTGGGAAGGTGACAATGGGGGTGGTGTTGGTTTGGTTGTTTTTGGTTCATAGAAGTAGGCATGGTTGTGCAAAGCACTTCTTCATATTTTTTATGCCTATTATGACCTCCATTTCAGTAGGCCATGTGGTGCACTCCAAGCCTTCTTCCTTATTCAAGTTGAATATTTTTCATTTGGAATCTCTTTAATTCCATTCTCTTGTGCATAAAATTTGGAACCTTGTGCCTCATCTTGGTGGGGGTAGAGGTTGGTTGTTGTGGTGGGAGGTTTCAATTCACCACACAATGAAGTTTATGAGAGGGTGGGGTTGCATGATTGCATGTAAGTGAAAGAGAGAGATTTGGGAGGCCAAATGGAAGTTGGAGGAGGTGCATACCTTGTTGGAGGAGGATATGCATAATATTACCCTTTAGAAGGATGCAAATCAATTGGCGTTGGTGGTGTGGAGGGAGGAGGAGTACATTTCCAGAGGGGACCATGTGCATTCCCAACTATAATGGATTCAAGAGGGTGAATTTCTTCTTTGATTTCCTGAAGAAGTAGGCGGTGGATGATAGGGTGATTGGTTTATGCTAAGTTGATGGATCTCTCTAGCAGAAATTGACCAAGATCCAAAGTATATTTAGTGAGCATTTTTAGAATATTTTTTCTTCTTACCCTTTGTCAGAATTGGTTGTATTTACCAAGGGTGCTTTCTTTAGGGTGGTTCCTCATAAGGTTTCGACTAGTGATTGGGATAAATTGGACAAGGATTTCATGAAGGAAGAGTTGTTTTATACCCTTTCCTCAATCTAGAATGAGAAATATCTTGGGATTCGTGGATTGCCTTGTGAATTCTACAACACAATGTGGAGCCATGTTGTCAAACTCAACCAAGACTCATGAGTTTGGTTGAGTCATCACTGGGAAAAGTACTCACTTGAGACTTTCCTAGAAAACTTTCCTCATATTTAGAAAAATCCTCGGACTTGTGAGTTCGACTCAACAACCAGGAAGGTGCCCACACATGCGATTCAACTTGTCAAACTTAGTTTGGAGGGAGTTGTAGGAGGGAACTGAAGTGTTTGAGAGGGTAGAAGCCTTTATCTAGACATTTCTCCCCTAATTCTTTCTCATTTCATACATATTCAAGAGCCATTTCATCCTTAAAAGAGTGTTGTGTGTTGTCACTGTGAGGAGGTTGAGTTCATCATCATTTAGGAGAGAAATTGCAGGAAGCTTCATCATCATTAGTGATCACTTGTTGTTGTGTGAAGGAGGCTTCAATTCATCACTAACTGTTGTGTGAAGGAGGTTTTAATTCATCACTGACTATTGTGTGAAGGGGTTCAAGGAGTTCATTGTCTAAAGGAGGTCTTAGGATCTCAATCTTCAAAGTTTAGGTAAGTGGAAAATTTCCATTTTAGATTTTAGTTTAGTTTTTTTATTTTAATTTCATACTAGAACTTGGTCTATAGGTTGTAATGTTAGCTTATAGGCCTGTAGGTTGATATATCAATCCACATGCTTGTAGGTTGACATTACAACATGCAAGCCTAGAAGTCTACACCAAATACACCTACATCACAAATGTTGTTTCAATCTAGTGATGTTGGCACTAACTCATCGAGGGCTTATTCTAGGTGTTCTTTTAGTCATGGATGAGATTTGAGGTTGGACTTGGATACACTATCTATTTTTATTTTCTAATTATGTTACGGGGCTATGAGTTGTGTAGTTGAAGTTGGTACTATTTGTGAATTTGATCATGGAATCATATTTTAGTTCACTATTTTGCATACAAATATTGGGTGTCAAATGTTGTATTATCATATTTTATGAGATGATCTTATGAATTTTTACATAGACTATGGTTTTATAACTTATATGGATTGGAAATATCATTAGTATAATTTTTATGCACAAAATTTAGTATATATTGTTTTTTTTTTCTATTTGTTGAGTCTTTTCCGACTTGTTGAGTCTTGCCCAGTCCTAGTCTAGCCAAGTCTACGTGAAGTCCAAGTCTGACAACTTTGATGTGGACTATGGTCGGGGATAGCTTTTGTAATATTACTTAGGAGATTTTCTCTTTAGGAATCCTTTTTGAGTCACTTAATCAAGGTTTGATAAAGCTTATTCCAAAGAATGTTGTTGGAGATTCAATTGTTGGGTGGTGTCCAATAATTTCGTTGAGTGTGGTATATAAAATTATGGCAAAGGTAGTTGTTGTGAGAGATCTAGATGTGGCTAGGAAGATTGTTTGTTGAGAGTAGACAAGATTCATAGAGGAAAAAATTATTTTGGATACAATGTTATCATCTTGGGAGGTCATTGAGTGGGACATAGAGTTTGGTCAGCAAGCAATTTGATTGAAAATTGACTTTGATAAAGCCTATGATTGTATTTATTGGACATTCATCATTGACATATTGATTTGTATTGGTTTTCGCTTGCAATGTGTTAGAATGATTAATACCTTGTTCTCATGCATCTCATCCTTTGTCTCAATGAATAATGTTTTGTCCTCCTACATCCACCTTCATAGGTCTATTAGATAAGGATGTCGATTAGCTCGTTATCTTTATGTGTTGATTGTTTATGCTCTTGGTTATTTGTTGGAGTCAAGTTGCTTGTAGGGTCATCTTAGAGGCATTTATTTTCCAAGGGATGATGAGATGGTGACCAACCATTTTGCGGGATGATTGTATGTTGTCCACGATTGTTGAGAGGTAGTATGTATCAATTGTTAGGGATTGTTTGACTGTGTTCTATGAAGCCTCTGGGGTTATTATCAATTATCACAAGACTAAATTTTGGTGGGTTGGTATTGATGAAATTACTACATGGATTCCTACCACTTGGGATTTTGTTTGTCTTGGTGTTATTGTGAGATATCTTGGTATTCCATTTGGTGTTAGACTCTCTCTAGCCACCATCTGTGATTGGTGTCTTTAACGGTTGCAACATAAGCTTCTTTGCTGGCAGTATAAGGATATTCATTTTGTAGGTAAACTAACTATGGTGAGCAGAATCCTTCAAGCTTCTCACACTTATTATGTGTCTTGTTGTATCCTCAACATGGTACAATTTTGTCAATTGGAGCAAATTTTGTGTTCTTATTTGTAGTCCAGATATGGTGGGGCGTGAGGTCTTCCTATGGTTCCCTGGGATGTTTGCATTATGCCCAAGGATGAGGGAGGCCTTGGTTTGATAGATGCTGCAACAAAAGAATACATATTGGAAGTTAAATGGGTAGTTAAATATTTGGAGAATGCCTCTCTTTGGCAGATTTTGTTGTGATATAGATTACTTTAAGCTCAACACGTTGGTAAAATCAAGGATAAGTTTGGATTATGTGATATCTTATTTGCTCCACATAACTTCTAGATTGCATGCTCTTTTATTTTTAGGAGTATTTGGGCAATTTGGAGGAAGGTGGCAAGTTTGGTTCGTTGGTAGATGTCAGGTAAGTGAGTTGGGTGGGACATGGACAAAAGGATGATTTCAAGTTGGAAGCTAGAGGGCACTTGAATTTTTTACCTTCCATGATTTTAAGAAAGGAGGCTTAGCAAGAAGAATAATTTTTTTCATGAAAGATCTATGGGATGTCGATTCTTTCTCTTGGAAAGATTAACGCTCAGTGACTCAAGAGTTCTTTGAATTCTTTGAATTGACTCACATTTTTAGAGATTGTTAAGCTAATCCCATAGGAAAAATTACTCCAGATGAACATTGACATGCCAAGTCCCTTCTAGCATGATTGGGAGTGAAGTTTTGGGCACCCTTTGAATTAGTATGATTGTTGTAGACTTTAATCCATTTTGCATTAGAGAAATGTGCTATGCCTAGTTTTGAATACTTGATGGGGTTCTTCAAATGTTGAGGATCACTGGATTTAGAGACTGCATAGTGTTTGGTCAATGTGAGTATCTTATAATATTCACATCTTCACTTGGTAGGTGATGTATTAAGGTCTTCCCTCCAAGACTTGGTTGGCCAAGAGTGGGATTTCAGATGGGTTGTTCC
>ML817205.1:110346-143181 GCA_009831015.1 Picea engelmannii | reverse complement strand
ACATAATACTAAGAGAAACCAAAGTCCACCTGAGATACAAAAGCATGGCCCTGAAAATAACAATACAAGAAGAAGCACCTCAAAGAAGGCCCAACATGGAGCCAAGAGGCATGTTGACGTCAAGGATTCAACTCAAGAATCCTCTAGTGAGGGAACTAACAACTCCAAGGAATTTTCTAGCAATGAGACTAGTTTACATTCTTTGAGGAGAAGAAGAGGATGAAACATTCCAGAAGCCATAACCCTAAAGAGTTTAAAAAATACAAACCACTGAATTTCGATGGAGAGATTATGAAGGAGGGAGATGTAGGAGCTTGGATACTCAGCGTAAAGAAGTACTTCAGAGTCCATGACTACTCTGAGAACTTGAAGGCCCAAATAACCATCTTTAACTTGAATGGAAAGGACTCCATCTTGTGGGAGGAACTTAGAAATGTGAAAGGAATTCATGAGGAGGAGTTGTCATGGAAACAGTTTGAAAATTATTTTCAGAAAAAGTACTTATCTGAAAGGTACTATGATGAAAGGACCAAGGAGTTCTATGAAATCAAACATGGAAAACTCACCATTGCTGAATATGTCAACAAATTCCTTGAACTATTGAGGTATGTGCTTTACATCAAGGATGAAAAGGCGAAGGTGCAACAATTCATTAGTGGGATGCCTCAATCCTATCGAGCCATAATTTAGTTTGATTAACCCAAGACTCTAGAAGACACCATTAAGAAGGAAATGTACTCCTATGAGAAATTCAAGCATAAAAAGGACCTCATAAGGATTGGAAAAAGGAAATCAAATTGAGATTTAAGAAGACGGGGTTTAAAACTCCAAGGTTTAGGAACCATGGGAAAGGCTCTAAGATGAGCCTTCCTACTAAATGTCCACCCAAGAAACTCTAAATATACTTCCTTTAAGATCTTATGACCTACTTATTTGCATGGAATGGTTTGTTTCCCATAAATCCAAGTTGAATTTTTATAATAAAACATTGGAGTGTGAAGATGACAAATGGAGGAAAAGAACCCTACAAGGAATTCAAAATCTTGTCTCAGTGAGACAAATATCAACACTTCAGGTGAAGAAGTATTACAGAAAAGGATATTCTTTGTATGCAATACAAGTGTTGAACTATGTTGAGGACAATAAACTAAGCCTAGAGGACCATCCTATATTAAGAGAGTATAAAGATGTGTTTCCAGAAGAGGTACTAGGTCTACCTCTAAGAAGAGATATTGATTTTTCAATAGAACTTGTACTTGGAGCGGTGCCAATGTCTAGAGAACCCTATAGAAGGAGTACACCAGAACAGGTTGAGCTCAAAATGTAGTTGAAGGAGATGTTGGAAAAGGGTTACATCTAGCCTAATGTTTCCCCTTTGGGAGCACCAGCCTCATTTTTGAAAAATAAGGATGGCACATTCAGATTGTGCATAGACTACCGACAACTCAACAAGATGATCATTAAGAATAAGTATCCCTTGCCAAGAATTGATGACATGTTTGACCAGCTAAGGGGTGCTACAATATTTTCTAAAATTGATTTAAGTTTAAGGTACCATCAAGTCCAAATTAAGGATGAATGCATCCATAAAACAACCTTTAGGACAAGATATGGGCACTATGAATTTGTGGTGGTGCCATTTGGGCTTACCAATGCACCAACCACCTTTATGTGCGCGATGAATAATGTACTTAGAAAATTCTTGGACATTTTTTTGTTGGTATTCATAGATGACATTATGATCTATTCTAAGAGCAGAAAAGAGCATGAAAATCACCTCAAGTCAGTGCTTCAAGTGCTAAGCGAGCAAAATATTTATGAAAAGTTTAGTAAGTGTGACTTTTTTCAAAGGAAGGTCCATTACTTATGCCCTGTCATCACTGAGGAAGGAGTGGAATTTGACCCCGAAAAGATAAAATCCATCATGGATTGGCCTACACCAAAGGATGTCTCTAATATTAGATCCTTTATGGGCCTAGCAGGATACTATATAAGGTTCATTAAGGGGTTTTCCAGGATTGGTTATCCAATCACCTCCCTACAAAAAAAGGGAGTTAAATTTGTTTGGACCAAGGAATGTGAAGAGAGTTTTCACCAACTGAAACACCTTTTAACCAATGCACCAGTACTGAAAATTGCAAATCCACATAGGGAATTCCTGGTGTGTATAGATTCTTGCAAAGAAGGAATCGAAGAATTCCTTATGCAAGAAGGGCATGTAATTTGTTATGAATCCAGAAAATTGAATGCACATGAAATCAATTACGTGACACATGACCTAGAATTGGCTGCCACAGTTCATTCTTTAAAAATGTGGAGGAATTACATCATAGGTCGAAGATTTGTACTTATGACCAACCTTGTGGGTTGAGATACTCATTTGACCATCCCAAACTCAATGCTAGACAAGCTAGGTAGATGTCCATACTCAATGAATTTTATTTCGAAATAAAACATATTAAGGGAAAGGAAAATAGAGTGGTTGATGCCCTCAGTAGAAGTATGAAAGTGATTCATTTCACAGTTATAAGTACCTGTGAATTAGACATCAAGGAGAGATTTAAAAGTGCAAAGTCAGCAAATGAGTTTTTCAAAACAATGAAATCATACTTAGAGAAAGAACCCACAGGGATGAATTATGAGGGCTATCAATTGTTGAATGATGGCCTTCTAACTTACAAAGGTAGGTTTTATGTTCCAAATAGTGACAAATTGAGGAGGTTCATACTGGATGAACTACATAAAATACCATACACTGGTTACCCTGGTTATCAGAAAATGATCACAACCACCAAGAAACTATTTTACTTGTCGAGAATGAAGAAGGACATAGATGACTACTTGGATAAGTGCTTAGAATGTTAGTAGGTTAGGGTGGAGCACAAACATCCAACAGGGTTGTTGCATCCCCTACCAATTCCAGAATTGAAATGGGAAACCATCTCCATGAATTTTATCACCGGGCTACCTAAATCAACCAACCAGAATGACACTATTATGGTAGTTGTGAACAAATTGAGAAAGGGTGCTCACTTTATCCTCGTAAAGTCAACTTGCAAGGCGATAGATATTGCCAATATTTTCATGAAATAAATATTTAGAATGCATGGCATGCCTAAGGAAATCATATGAAACAGAGATACAAAATTTACTTCTAAATTTTGGAAATCTTTGTTTGTTGGTTTTGAAACTAAATTACTATTTAGTACAACTTATCACCCTCAAACTGATGGAAAAATAGAAACGGTAAACCAAGTTATACAAGACATGTTAAGGATGCATGTGATGCATCCTCCCAAGAAGTGGGAAAACTACCTACCACTGGTAGAGTTTGCTTATAACAATGGTTATCAAGAATCCTTGAAGATGAGTCCTTTTGAGGATCTCTATGGTGGAAAATGAAACATTCCAATCAGTTGGAATAACCCAGTGGAAAAAATAACACTTGATTCAGACCTATTAAAATAAATGGAATAGAAAGTAGTTCGAATAAGATAGGATCTCAATGTGGCTCAAGACCAGCAGAAGAGCTATGTAGACAAAAATAGGACTCCTAGAGATTTCAAAGTAGGGGATCATGTGTTAGAAAAAGATGATCACTGAGAAATAAAATAAAACAAATGCAGAAATAAAACATAAAAGATACACAATAATATAGAGACACAGATATACGTGGTTCATCCAGTGTGAGATATATCCACCAGAGAAATTGCTAGACCCTTCTTTTTATTATCCAGCAAAATGAAGGGATACAACCTACAACACACCCATTGTAACTTCATCTTCTTTATCTCACAATATCCTCTCTTTAAAAAACACATAGCCAACTTGCTTCCCTTAGTGACTTGTACGTCGATTGTCCATGTCCAACAAGTGCGCCCAAAAAAGCACCCAAGTCTACCCAAGTTCCCACATAGCTGACTTGCTTCCCTTGGTGACTTGTGCGTTGATCGTCCATGTCCAACAAGTGTACCCAATAGTGCACCCAAGTATGCCCAAGTCATCCCAAGTGTGCCTAGTCCATACATCCGAGTCATTCTAAGTCCACCCAATCCATCCATTAGACTCGTCTCAGTCCATTCATCCAACTCATCTCATTTCATTCGTCCAACTTGTCTCAGTCCATTCATCTAAATCATCTCATTTCATTCGTCCAACTCGTCTCGATAGGCCCAGTCCACACGATTGCGCCCAAACTATCCAAGTCTGCACGATTATGCCTAGATCTATTCAAGTCTATCTGGTTGCACTCAAGTACGCCCAGCAATGTGCCCAAGTGTGTCTGGTGGAGGTGCACCCAACAGATGTGCTCCCGGTGGTGTACACCCAACAGGTGCATTCCATGTTTAGGATCCATAGCCACTTATGCTCGAAGGCACTTCGACCATCCATCGCAACCCCTAAGTGTGGGTTGCCCAACTTCATTGGTATGTATATATTCCAAGCACTCAAGTCATCAAAATCTCTATGCCACTCGTGTTCGTCATGTGAAGTGCATGTCTACAGAGGATGCTTCCTGCAACAACCTTCTTTGGCTTCTCTAGCCAAGTTCTCTTCCAATCTTCTCTTAATGTGTCCGACTAGTGTGAGATACCATTGTCTATGGTGTTCTTTGTCTATGAGCAAGGGCACCCGACTTTTTCATGGTGTGCCTTACCAATCGGCCAAGACACCCAAAACCAAATCCTCTAAGGCATCAACCTTTTTTTCATTTCCATCTGTGTCAATCACTGACCACCAAAGTGATCATGCGAGAGAGGCACCCGAAGCCACTCAAGGAAAGGGCCTTACAATACCTCTACAACCTCAAGGAAGGTTCTTATGTGTGTGTGTGTGTGTGTGTGTTTCCATGGAAAATGTCCTCTGGGAAACCCTATAGGTGCTTCCTCACATTTCATGAATGTCACTCGAGGTAAATATCATTGCAATACAAGATGTACTCCTAACCCAGAGGGACCACCCATGACCTCTCACTGACCTTCTCCTTGAAAACTAGTCAATTACATTTCCATTGAAAATGTCCTCAAGGAAACCCTCCAAGTGCTTCGTTACATTTCATGTAAATGTTGTTGTAGTACAACATGTACCCCTAACCCAAAGATTTTTTACTGGACTTGATCCCATGACCATAGTGATATCTACCTTGAAATTAGCCAATTCAAACTAATTGAGATAACATGTTATGCTACTTAGAGAGAGAGAGAGAGAGAGAGAGAGAGAGAGAGAGACCTTTGTATTGGAGTTCATGTCAAGTCTTGTCTTGTAGGAAATTGGAGTTGTGTGTGTAGTATCTTCCAATATGTGGATTGCTCATGGATGTTGTAATACCCTCATGTATTATATGTATTATTTGGCTTATGAGATAGGATTCAATCTTTGTGAGCTAAGTTAAATGACCATATGTTGCATTGTAAATATTCCTAGTCTAGATCTCAAGGCTAAGGGCTAGCTAATGAATGATTATGAGTCCTAGAAATAGACTATGATTATGGTGTGGTTGTTATGTTTCCATGGTGTGGTTTTTATGTTTCCATGGTGTGGTTATTATGTTTATGTAAATACATGTATAAAAGGATATATATAATAACATAATATCCACCAATAAGGTTGCTTGAAAAATCCACAAGGGAACCATGATACCCGAATAGGGAATGAATGAAAAAAGAGAGCCTATGGGAAAATAATCATTTATTACCAAGTTTAATCCTAAGATCCAATTTCTTTTTCCATTATGTTCCTTAAAAGAATCCATACACCTCTATTGACTTATAAATCCAATCTTTAATGTATGTAGGGGTTGGTGGGGAAGTCTACTCATGTAATTATTGTAGCATGGTCTAAGAACATTTATTATGGAGAAGCATAAGAGTACTTCATTATCCTATCAAAAGTCATGTTACCCATCATTCCCCCAAATACATCATTTTCATGGATGACTATTCAATTCTCACATTGGCTTTTTTTCCATCTTTTGGTTCAGGAAGGAACCTATTTGAATCCCATGGTTATTATTCCTATAATGGTAAAGATAGTCCCATGCACTCATGGCTAGTAAGAGCATGTGGAGGCTACGGTATTTTTTGTGGAGAATTTGAGAGGAATTGGGATGGATTTGAGGGAAAAGAAATGGTTGGAATGTCGATGACAACTGAAGCAAACACCATTAACCCTACAACCTTGATTTTGTTTATCGTGGATAGTTTGAGCCAAGTGTTTCTCCTCCAAGTTATTCACACAAGAAAAGCAGTAGTCATGGACTCTTTTTGCCTAAACTAAATATCCCTAGAAGGGAGAAATATCCGTAAGGGGTTGTTGAGCAAAGAAAGGGAAGATCATCCTTATGTTTTACAGGGTAGTGGAAGAGAGTTTCAATGCTAATTAATGGTTGGATGTGGTCCTGGACTGCTTAGTAGTGAGAATATTGACTATGTCGTGAGAAAAATGGGTTGGGATAAGTGAGATTAGAGCCCCATACAGTTTCATTTACTTTAGTTGTATCATGGTCTAGATTTGTGATTGGAATCCATACATTAGAGGAATTTTGAGGTCAAAAATGGGCCTCAAAAAAAATGTAATGTAAAAATCAACTTTAAAAGAACCAATAGGATTCAAGATGATGATTTCAACCATATGTGTAAATATTTTTGGAGGGAAAGGAAGAAAACTGTTTTTTTTAATCATATTTTCGACTCATCTTGTAAGTTTACTCAAATTTCAAGTGTAGGAACTCATTGGATGTGGAACTAAATTTTGCATCCAATGAGTACCCACTTTGCATACTTTTGATATGCCCGCAATGAGATAAACTAGAAATAATGATACACCCATTTATGTCAACCAGCATGGTGAATATTGCACATTATCTTCCTACTGACAGAGATTTTGAAGAATCACATCCTCCTTCCACATCACTCTCATTTTCATCCCTTCATAAGCAAAGACCACATCCAAGGACCAGGAGAATAGAAGAACCAATATTTCTACACCAAAGGAAGTCCTATACCAATAAGAATCCAGTCCTTGTCATAGATGATATATTTGAAGAAAATGAAGATTTTTCTTAGTACGGTTCCAAAGCTATCTTAGAAAAATGAATTAAGGATAAAGAAGAGACTATAAGAAAAAGAAAATTTTGATTCAGGAAATTCTTAATTTTGTAAAGGCTGATAAGGAAGAACTAGAAGAACTTAAGGGAAAATTTGATCAAATGCAAGAACAGGAGATCAATCAAGGATTGAATGATTTATTTGGTCCTCCTCAAAATAGTATGATAGAAGATGAAGTAAGGTCCTTGATCTGAGAAGAATAATATATCATGTCTTTCTTACCATAATGTAAAGGTGTGGATGATAGGTTAGTAATTTAAGTTGACATAAAAGTTTCAAGATATAACCAGTACTCTTTGGATGCACAGTTAGATACGGGTGCTATGCATTCATGTGCCAAGTTCGACGCCATTCCTGAATTCAATTGGCAACCTGTCCATATTTCCTTCACTATTGTAAATAAAACTAACATTCCTATCAAAGGCTTCACTCTTGATTTCCTTCTATTCCTTAATGGTCTCAAAACCACTGTAAAATTATATTGCTTTTACATAGGTTCTCACATCCTTCTTGACTGTGATTATGTGAATAAATATCTTCCTATGATAATTGGTCATGGAATTGTAAAATTCACAGTCCAAGGGAAAGAAGTGACTCTCCCAAGAAAGAAGATTTATGAGAGCTAAAAATGAGGTCAAAAAATGAAGTAATGATCTTGATTCAGAAATGGTCAACATGAGCTAAAACTCAAAAATAAATATACAAAAACAGAGTAACCCAAGGAGAACTTGCTCTCAAATTAACATGGGGCTTCACATGAAATCTTGACCTATGGTGGGGTAGATTGAATGAAGATGATAAACTCCACATAATGGAATCATATAATCCCATTGAAGAACTTGATAAGGTAGTTGTGCATGAATTTATGCAAAAGCTAAAATTGACACGCAACTCTATGCATATCTTTTCATGAACCAGAGATTATATATCTTAAAAGAACTCCCTGAACTCTATTGCACTATGCAAGATCTATTGTACAAATATCATGATCCTCACAATGTTACCTATCTTAGAAAGTATCTCTCTGTAATTTCTGGCAGAATTCCTGACTTAGTCATAGAACAAATCGAATCAAAACATATAGATATTGAAGATCTATCACTTGCAGGATTGCAGGAACAAATAATGACAACTTTACAAAAAGAATGTATGAGACATAACACTTCCAAATCTGTAAAGGGACATCTAGGATTTGATCACTCTATTTGTGACATCTATGCAAAAACTTACCACTTTGGTTGTGGGAAAAATAAGCACATGAAATCTAGTTGTGAAGAACATTGTAAATGCAATAAATACAAATCTATGTCTAGGTCTTTTAAACCTCGGTACAGATTAAAGAAATCAAGAAAATTCTATAAAACTAAGAAACGGCCTAGAAAATCTTCATTTAAGAAAAGATATTCTCCCAACAATAAATCTAATTGTTACATTTTCCATTAGCCTGGCCACTCGGAAAATCAGTGTCCTCTACGAGGAAAGACAAAGATCCAACACAAGTTGATGGAAATATTCACTCATTCTTATGATCCAGTAGAATAGGAACTTGTCTCCACTCATTCAAATGGTGAGTATTTCTCAGTCACGGAATCCTTGGACAGTGAATCTGATTTTCTTGTTCATAATGTAAATAAGCTTGCAATTGAAAATTCTAACTCTGATTCCTCCTATATTGATGAAATTGATTTTTTCTTTGTTCCTAGAATAAAAATGATTTGCATGGACCCCTCTCCTATTGACCTCCAACTACAGATTCTTCCATCAAGCCCGCTTGAAATCACTCACTCTTGGTGATTTCTAAGTTGTTAAACGCCTCTGTGCTAATGTTTCTCAGCTTCAAGCACAACTCTCCTCACTTACGCAACCCAACATAGTGAATATTGCACATTATCTTCCTACTGACAAATATTTTGAAGAATCTCATCCTCCTTCTTCCACATCATTCTCATCTTCATCCCTTCATAAGCAAAGACCCCATCCAAGGACCAAAGGAATAGAAGAACCATGAGTTCTACACTAAAGGAAGTCTTATTTCAATAAGAATACAGTCCCTATGATAGACAATATATTTGAAGAAAATGAAGACTTTTCTCATTACAATTCCAAAGTTGTCTTAGAAAAACAAATTAAGGATAAAGTTCTATCAGAGAAAAGAACATTTTGATTCAATAAATTCTTAATTTTGTAAAGGGAGATAAAGAATGTTGAGCACACACTTATACTGAGAGGGGGGGTGAATCAATACAAGGCTATATTTTTATTTTTAACATTCATAAACCATAATAATGAAATCACATAAATATAACAAACAGAAGACACAATATTTAACATGGAACCCTTTTCAGGAGAAAACCACAAAAACTTATTTTTATTAATTTGTAGGCACCAACCTACTGTTAAAAATGTTTGTAGGCACCAACCTACTGGAGACACCAATCCCCATCGTTGTTTGTAGGCACTGACCTACATGAGACACCAATACCCTTTGTTGTTTGTAGGCATCAACCTACTGGAGACATCGATCCCCTCTATTGTTTGTAGGCACTGACCAACAGGTGACACCAATCCTCGATGTTGTTTGTAACTTTTGTTTTTGCAAAATCAACATTGTACTTGCTTCTTCTCATTTTGTCAGATCACCCACTCCTTTTTATTTCACCATATCTGCATTGTTCTCGCTACTTCTTCTTTCTCCAAATCACTCACTCTTTTTTCTTTCGCCAGATCTGCTTGGCACTTACTTCTTCTTCTTTCACAAGATCTACTCATATCTCGCTCATTTTTCTTTCGCCAGATCTGCTCAAAACTCACTAAAATTTAATCATCACTTCTTAAATGATATTCAATCGTCACTTCTCAAATGGTATGCATAAGAATATTACATTTTACACCCACACACACATTTTTTTCTCATAACCCTCTTCTTCATTTATACTTTACCATAAGATTTACATGAAAAGTCATGTTCTTTTGAAAAGTCGTGACTTTTATTAAGTAATAATTAATGTCCCCCATTTTTTATTTTTAATTCACTTTTTTACCATACAATGAGTTAAATACCACTATGGTTTTTAAATCCATATGCACATTAACTTTTATTTTTTTTAATCCATTTTCATGTTTTACTCCACTTTTAAGTAAACTCCAATTTCACTTTTACCTTTTTTTCTAATCCACTTTTACGTAAACTCCACTTCCACTTAACTTTTCCACTTTTGTATCTATCAAACCCACATGTATATTCGATTTACTTACTTACCTTTGACATCAATGATAATTTATTCATCAATATCCCCCTTTGTCATTAATGGCAACCCTATACTCAAAAATACATAATCCTCGAGAAATAGAAAGAGTTCTTGCTTGTCTTTAACTCTCCCCCTATCTGTAATTCTCTTCCCCATGTCTTCAACTCTCCCCCTATTTGTAATACTCCCCCTTTGATATCAATAGAAAAGGTATGCTCCCCCTGATCTATGCTTCTTTACTAACAAGATGTGTGGGATATCACTCCCAGCTTTTGTCTAAGATTTTCAAATATTTCTCTGGGAAGGGGTTTGGTAAATATATCTGCAACTTGTTCCTTGGTGGCAATGTATTCCATATTGACACTTAGTTCGGCTACATATTCTCTTAGGAAGTGATACTTGATGGGAATATCCTTCGTCTTTGAGTGCATCATAGGATTCTTTGAAATCTTGATTGCACTTTTCTTGTCAGAGATGATTGAGATTGGTTGATCATATTCTACCTTGATATCTTGCAATGTTTGTTTCCTCCAGAAAACTTGTGTGCAACATGTTGCCATTGCAATATACTCGGCTTCTGTTGTAGATAGAGAAACTGAAGATTGTTTCTTACTCAACCAAGACACTAGACTGTTTCCCAGAAAGAATGCTCCTCCACTTGTACTTTTTATGTCATCACCACTGCGTTCCCAATCTGCATCTGTATATGTTGTTAGAGTAAAATATTCACCTCTTGAATACCATAAGCCAAAGTTCAAGATGCCCTTTAGATATTTGAATATCCTCTTTACTACTTGCACATGAGTTTCTTTTAGTGTAATTTGAAATCGTGAAACCAATCTTGTTGCTTGCATAATTTTTGGCTTTTATGTTGTCACATATAGTAGGCTTCCAATTATTGATCTGTACAATGTTTGATTTGCTTCCGGAGATTCATCATTTTTTCTCAATTTATAACTTGTGACCATAGGTGTGATGACCAATGTACAATCTTCCATTTTGAATTTATTCAACATTTCATTGAAGTACTTGGTTTGTGAAATGAATGTGTCTTTGTCAGGTTGAAAAATTTGTAATCCAAGAAAGAATGGCATTGTACCAAGCATAGACATCTCAAATTCTTTTTTCATTTCTATTGCAAACTCTTGGCACATTTCTTTCATACTGCCTCCAAAAATAATCATCTACATAAACCACAACAATCCACTGATTTTATGTTATTGTCTTGATGTAGATATTATTGTTAGCAATTCCTATTTTCAAGCCGTGTTGTTGTAGATATTTATCAAGTCTTGAATACTAAGCTCTAAGAGCTTGTTTTAGCCCATTAAGTGTTTTCTTCAATTTGCACACATAATCCTTATTTTCTGATAATAAGAATCCTTTTGGATGTTCAATGTAAACTTTGTCCTCTAAATTACCATTGAGAAAGGCGGACGTGACATCCATTTGATAGACTTTGAAGTTCTTGAAACATGCAAATGTCAAAAACATTTGGATAGCTTCTAGTCTAGCAACCGGGGCAAAGGTTTCCTCGAATTCAATACCTTCAACTTGAGCACAACCTTTACAAACCAATCTTGTTTTATTTCTCATTACTTTCCCATCTTCATTCAACTAGTTACTAAAAATCCACTTGATGTCAATTACATTTTTTATCTATTGACCTTGGAACAAGTTCCCATGTTTCATTCTTCTCAATTTTATTTAGCTCTTCTTCCATAGCATCAATCCAATGCTTGTCTTCCCTGGCTTCTGTAAAATTCTTAGGCTCTATTTTAGATAGCAAGGAGGAGTTTGCATATTCTGGTGCACTAGCTAGTATTCTTCTAGTTTGAACTCTCGTATCTTTATCACCAAGAATTAGATTTTTTGAATGATTCTTTCAGACAAATCTAAATGGTGTCTTTATATCTTGGTGTTTTGTTTCTTCTTCTTCATTTTCTTCTCCTTCTTCTTTTTCTTCTTTGCATCCTCGATCATCTGCTTGAACATTTACTTGTGTTTTCACCTTTTGGTTCCCTACTTCATCAACTTTTACATTGGCACTCTCTATGATTTTGTGTAATGTTATATTGTAACATCTGTAGACTTTGTTTCTTGATGAATAACCAAGAAATATACCTTCATCAGCTCTAGAGTCAAATTTTCCCAAATCCTCATCATCTCTCTTTATGTAGCACTTGCTTCTGAAAACTTTGAAGTATTTAATTGTTGCTAGTCTACCTTTCCATAATGCATAAGGTGTTTTGTTGTTGTTGAATTTGATTTTCCCTCTATTCAAAATGTAAATTGCGGTATTGACTGCTTCTCTCCAAAACATGTATGATAGCTTGGCTTCATTCAACATTGTTCTTGCCATCTCTTGTACAATTCATTTTTTTCTTTCTACCACTCCATTCTATTGTGGAGTTCTTGCAGCTGAGAAATGTATTTTTATCCCATGAATCTCGCAAAATTATTCAAATTCATTTGAGATAAACCCACCTCCTCTGTCTGATCTCAAACATTTGATTTTCAAATCAGTTTCCTTTTCAACCAAGGCTTTGAATGCTTTGAACTTCTCAAAACCTTCAGATTTTTCTTTTATGAATGTAACCCATGTCATTCTAGAATAAACATCAATGAGCAACATGAAATAATTCACCTTGTAGACTTTGTGTTCTTGTAGGCCCACAAAGATTTGTACGAACGAGTTCCAATGGCTTCGTTGTTGAGTATTCCTTTGATTTAAAGCTTGTTCTTGTATGTTTTCCATGCTGACATTGCTTGAAAAGAGTGTTTGAAGGTTTAGAAATATTTGGCATGTCTCTCACTGCTTGTTTAGCGCTGATTTTTATCAGATTATCAAAGTTTATATGACCCATTCTTCTATTCCATAACCAAATTTCATTTGTTTGTCTCATATGGAACTTTTCTCCTTGGATCTCATTGAGGATATATACATTATTTGATATTCTATATGAACTTTCCACTAATCTTCCTGAGCCTTCCTTCCTTATTTCACAACCTTGAGAATTAAATGTGAGATTGTATCATTGATCACACATTTGACTAACAGTGAGAAGATTGTGTTTTAGACCATCAACATACAAAATATTTTATGTTTTAGTCTTTCCATTATGGATATTTAGAGTACCTTTTCCATCTATACTTGTGGTAGTGTCACTTACAAATGTCACAATGTCTCCATTAACTTCTTTCAAAGTGAGAAACTTACTCTTGTCACATGTCATGTGGCTTGAGAGTCCATTGTCAACGTACCATTGGTTTCCTTTGTTTTGAGCATAAAGGGTTGTTTGCACAAGCATAGATTCCTCCTCCTACATCTCTTGTTCATGCTTCCTTTTCCAAAATCCTATGAGTTATTTCTTTTGTTTGACAAGGGTATCCACATCTTTGTTTTGTCTAGGAGTTTCCACAAGGTTACTTCTACAAAACCATGTTGTGTGCCCATAGTTTTTGCATTTATAGCATACAACATTGTAATCAAATAAAGGCACAAATGAATTACAACTTTTGTTTGAGAATCCATAAGCATTCGTGTATTTGTTCCATACATGATTATTTCTTGTATGTGTTCTACAATGTATTGTTTTATGACCAAAATTATTACAGCAAAAGCAATAGCCAAAGAAAGATTTTTGGTACCAATTCATGTGAGGCCGCCTTGGTGGGAAATATCTTTTGAATCCTTCCTTGTTTTCCTTAGGAGAAATTTCAACTTTCTGCAAAACATTATTTTCTTTCTTATTGTTGTCTTCATCATTGATGGAACTTTTGAGTACATTGGCATAGCTTTCAGTTTTTTCTTCATTTACTTTCTTTAATGGCCCTACAGCGTTTGGATCTTATTTGGTGGTCATCTGACTCTTATCATAACCAAGACCCGTCTTAATAAATTGTGACCTTTGACAATTGATGATATGATCTAAGGTTTTGGCACTCTTTTCAAACTTCAAGCTTCTGTTGAACTGAGCAATTGACTTTTCCAAATCTTTTCTTAAGGAAACATGTTCAGCTTCTAGCTTCTCGCAACTTTCTTATTTTTCCTCCAACTGAATTCTCACCACTTCATCTATCCTTCTTGCTTCTTCTAATTGAACTTTTAGTCTTATGATAATCTTTTCTGATTCTTCAAGGCTTTGTGACACTTTGGCTTTTGAATCACGATCCTCTTCTTCGTATTTTTGTAGTTGTTCCTTTTGTTTCAAATTTGTTTTCCTTAGCTTCTTTATTTCTCTTAAGGCACAGATGAGTTCTTCAAAATCCACTTCTCCCTCTGTTTCATCATTTTCCTCTTATTTTGAATCCATCATATCTTTCCCTTTGTCTTCATCAATATTTGTTTTGATTTCCATAAAAATAGTTTCTTCTCTATCACTATCAGAATTGTTTTCATTGCTTTCTTTAGATGAGTCACTGACCCCTTTTGAGTAGAGGATCTTCTTCTGCTTATAAGAGTTCTTTTTTTCATGCTTGTCCTGTTTGTGGCTATTTTTTTTTTATGATGTTTGTTCTTTACGTTATGGTCGTCTTCATCATCACTACTTTCATTTTTCGCATATGAATACTTAGCAGCAAAATGTCCTACTTTTCCACAGTTAAAGCATTTAAAGGGCAACTTACCTTTGTATTTGTTAGATCCCTTTTTTAGTTTTCTCACAAAATTTGCTTCCTCTGCGTCTAATTCACAGCTAGAACAATTGTTTGATTTTTGCTCTTTGTTCTTCCTCTTCTTTGAGGCTTTGAAAGTTGCTTACATTTTTTATGGTTTTTCCTTTTCAGTGCTAATTTCATATGCAGTGAGATCCCATGCAATTCATCCATTGTTAATTGATAGAGATACTTTATTTCCTCAATGGTGGAAACTTTGGCATTAAATCTTAAAGGGAGTGACCTCGACACCTTTTGCACAATCATTGGCTTTGTGACCATTTCACCAAGTCCTTTGATAGTGTTAACAATTTCGTCCACATGAAGGAGAGAGGCTACAACATTTTCTTCTTCTTTCATCTTTAGACTTTCGAACTGGCTTCTATGAGTTTGGAGCTTAGCCTTCTTGAACTTGTCATTGCCTTCATGGATGTTTTGAAGTTTGTCCCAAATTTCTTTTGTTGATTTGCAATGCATTACTTTGACAAACTCTGATTCTAACAGTCCGCACAAGATGGCATTCATGGATTTTGCATCATTTTCGCTAGCCTTTTTCCCGGCCACATCTGTTGGTGGATTTTTTTGGGCTATATAACTAGTCATGAACGATTGTCAAATATCAAAACCAAGGGCCATTAGATATGTTTGCATCCTTATACTCCAGAAGGTATAGTTTGTTCCATCAAACAACGGAGCCATGTTTGTAAAAAAACCTTCCTGACTGGCCATGTGTGCTTCTGAGATCTACCTCCAAGTGGTTGGATTGTTTATGAAGGAACCGGATTTGATACCAATTGTTGAGCACACACTTATACTGAGAGGGTGGGGTGAATTAGTTTAAGGCTCTCTTTTTCTTTTTAACATTCATAAACCATAATGATGCAATCACATATATAAAACAACCAGAAGACACAATATTTAACGTGGAAACCCTTTCAAGAAAAAACCACAAAAAATTATTTTAATTAATTTGTAGGCACCAACCTACTATTACAAATGTTTGTAGGCACCAACCTACTATAGTCATCAATCTCCACTATTGTTTGTAAGAACTGACCTACAGGAGACACCAATCCCCTTTGTTGTTTGTAGGCACCGACCTACTGGATACACCAATCCCCTCTATTTTTTGTAGGCATCGACCTACAAGAGACACCAATCCCCTCTGTTGTTTGTAACTTTTGGTTTTGCCAAATCTGCATTGTACTCACTTATTCTCCTTTTTCCATATCACTCACTCATTTTTCTTTCACCAAATTTGCATTGTGTTTGCTACTTCTACTTTCTCCAAATCGCTCACCCCTTTTTCTTTCGCCAGATCTGCTCGACATTTTCTTCTTCTGCTTTCACAAGATTTGCTCAACTCTCACTCGTTTTTCTTTCGCCAAATATGCTCAGCACTCGCTAATATTTAATCGTCGCTTCTTGAATGATATTCAATTGTCACTCCTCAAATGGTATGCATAAGAATATTACATTTAACACCCACACACATTTTTTCTCATAACCCTCTTCGTTTATACTTTACCATAAGCTTTCGTGACTTTTATTAAATAATTATTATTTTTTCCCTTTTTTATTTTTAATTCACCTTTTTACCATACCATGGGTAAAATACCACCATGGTTTTTAAATCCATGTGCAAATACCATGTGCACATTAAATTTTACCTTTTTAAATCCATTTTCATGTTTTACTCCACTTTTACGTAAACTCCACTTTCACTTTTACCTTTTTTTTAATCTATTTTTATGTTTACTCCACTTTTACGTAAACTCCACTTCCACTTAACTTTTCCACTTTTGTATCTATTAAAGCCACATTTATATTTGATTTACTTACTTACCTTTGACATCAATGACAATTTATTCAACAAAGAAGAACTAGAAGAACTTAAGGGGAAAATTGATCAAATGCAAGAGCAAGACATCAGTCAAGGATTAAATGATTTATTTGGTCCTCCTCAAAATAGTATGAGAGAAGATGAAGCAAAGTCATTGATCCCAAAAGAATGGTCTATCATGTCTTTCTTACCATAGTGTAAAGGTCTTGATGACAAGTTAGTAATTTCAATTGCCATAAAAGTTTCAGGATACAATCAATACTCTTTGGATGTACAACTAGATACGGGTGTTATGAATTCATGTGCCAAGTTTGATGTCATTCCTAAATTCTATTGGAAACCTATCCAAATTTCCTTCATTGTTGTAAAAAAAACTAACATTCATATCATAGGCTTCGCTCATGACTTCCCTCTATGCATTAATGGTCTCAGAACCATTGTAAATTTATATTGCTTTGACACAGGTTCTAACATCCTTCTTTGCCACAATTATGTGAATAAATATATTCCTATGGCAGTTAGTCATGGCATTGTAAAATTCACAATCCAAGGGAAAGAAGTGACTCTACCAAGCAAGACGAATTATGAGAACGGAGTTCAAAACAGCATACCTGATGAAATAGATTAAAAGAATAGATTAAAAGAAGTTTTTTGTGGTTTCGGGAACAAAATAATAAGGCATGCAAAATTACATGGACTAGAGGTAATCCATAACATTAAGGAGAATCTTGAAAATGATTGCACCTTAGACTATCCAGATGCCTTCTGGATGAGAGAGCAATATTTTGTGGATTTTCCATATAAAGAAGATTATCATGAGCTTCCACAAAAGGTCTTTGCAAATCATATGTCACCATCATAAATGGATTACTGCAAACAACAAATTGCAAATTTGTTGAAAAGAAAATTGATAGAACCCAGCAAAATTTCATGGGAAAGCCCTATGTTCTATGTAAATAAACATTCAGAAAAGAAAAGAGGTAAACCAAGAATGGTAATAAATTATAGATCCCTGAATAATGCATTATTCCCAATCTAGTACCCTCTACCTTCCAAAGAATCATTGTTTGCGAAGATTGGGAATATTATCTTTAGTAAATTTGATCTTAAGAGTGTGTTCTGGTAGATTGGGATCATTCCCAAGACATGTTCAAAACAACTTTTGTTTTCCCACATGAACAATGTCAACGGCAAGTGATGCCTTTTAGATTGAAGAATGTTCCATCCGAGTTTCAAAAAAGGATGGAAGATGTATTTAAAGATTTGGATTATGTGATTGTATAGATTGACGATCTTCTTGTTTTCTCTTTAGACATGAACAAGCATAAACAACATCTTGAGCGGGTAAATGACAAGGTGTATAAGCATGGAGTTGCTCTAAGTAAATCAAAGCTGGAATTTTCCAAGACCGGGATAGAATATCTTGGTTTGATCCTATCACAAGGAAAAGTTGAACTTCAAGAGCATGTCTTGAAAGCACTGTCATAATTCTCAAACCAAATTCTTGATAGAAAGCAATTACAAAGGTTTCTTGGTAGTTTAAACTACAATAGAAATTTCTATGAAAATAGAGCTAAAGACATCAAGTGTCTACAAAAAAAGGTTGAATAAAGAGATTGCATGGAATGATAGTATGACTAGAGTTGTTCCGATAATCAAACGGAAAATACAAAACCTTCCCTGTCTACATCATCCTGGCATAAATTTTCCTTTTGTTCTAGAGATAGTTTCTTCTGACGAAGTTTGCATTGGTATCTTATTGCAAAATCATACCAAGCGTGAACAAATTTGTATGTATGAGATGCTTCAAAGGTCCTGAAATTAGTTATCCTTCATCTCATAAAGAAATTTTGGCAGTAAAGAATGGAATCAAAAGATTTAGACTATTCTTGAAAATCGTACACTTAACTATTAGAACATATTTAAAACATATGAAGGGTATGGTATCAAACCAGAGACTTAGAATAAGGAAATAACAGAGTCCTTAGATGGATTTTATGTTTAGATGGCTATGATTTTAACATAAATATAAGCCCGGTAAATATAGTTGCTTTGCAGATCTTCTGACGAGAAAAGCCAAAGACTTCACTCCAGAGAATCTAGAGCCAAGACATCAATATAAAAACATCAAGATGTTCAATAGAGATCAAATATGTTCCAACAGGTCCAGTTGGCCTCCAAATTCGGCACCATAAGGATTTTACTGGGTCCTAGTGTGTAAAGAATGTGCAGTCG
This sequence comes from Picea engelmannii, assembly GCA_009831015.1. Taxonomy (NCBI): domain Eukaryota; kingdom Viridiplantae; phylum Streptophyta; class Pinopsida; order Pinales; family Pinaceae; genus Picea; species Picea engelmannii. The sequence continues at coordinate 124,093 of ML817205.1, read as the reverse complement.
GTCCATGTTTTGAGTGTTTCTCTAGATATATCAGGTCAAGTCCTTTGTATGAGTAAATTTTGTATAAATGGATCAATAGTCATAATAATTCTAAGTCTAATTTATGGTATTTTAGGAATTCTCCTAAAATGTACCAAGGAGTCATTAGGTTCGAACCATTTGTAGGACAAAGGTATCTAGTTATGTATGAGCCCTGGCTTTGATACAAGGATTATTGTAATATCATGATGTACATAAAGCATATAGGAATGTGTGGTTCATATTTGAGTGTATTACTATACATAGGGAATACTAGAGTGGTTGGTTTTGTTGATGTTTTGGTAGTAGTGGGAGGTATTTCCTCCTGGACAACTTTGTTGATAATTTACTTATGCAGCTAACAGTTACAGTTCATCTTTTCTTATTACAATTATTAGCACATTAACTGCATATACAAGATCACTGAAAGAGAGACAATCATAGAAACAAGATAGACACAAAGATTGTCCTGGGAAACCCTCTAGGGGAAGAAAACCTGACAACTTCTTCTAAATAGATTCTTCAACCAAGAACAATGCCAAGACAGAAAACAGATAGAGCTTTTGTCGTGTCACCCTCTCTCTCCAAAACTTGTGCACATTTCTCTCTTTTATCCTTGAGTGAGATGAGTGTGTAAATGAGGCATCTAGCCTCTCTATTTATACACAAGTGACTTGCCCTTTTAGCTGCTAGGGCCGACTTGACAAATGTCTCTTAATTATATTTTACATTAGCCACAATGGGGACGACTTTACCAATACAACATAATAATATTCTTTTAGGGTTTTTGCATGATCAAATACAATAGGAGAACATCTTCTGCAACTACATATTCTTCAACAAACTTTTCTTAAAGAAGAAGAAGACTCCAAGAAGTCAAAGGAAGACCACTGAATATTTGAAGAACACCTTGGAAGAGAAGTCGGCCCACAGGAAGAGAATAAAGTGGAAATAGAATTTCCAGGAAGAGAAGTCGGCCCACAGGAAAAGAATAAAGTGGAAAGAGAATTTCCAGGAAGAGAAGTCGACCCACAAGAAAAGAATAAAGAGAAAAAAGAATTCCAGGAAGAGAAGTTCGCCCCGGCTAAGTGACTTGAAGACTATAAATAAAGTTATGCCTTGCTCATTTGATCACTCACTCACGCAGCTATCTCACTCAAGAAGAAGTTGCAAGTCTAAGTCTGAGGCAAGAAGAAGATGCAACAACTGGGGTTTCTTGGTGACTCTTGGTGACTTCTCTTGTGTGTTCTCTATAAGCGTTGCGCTAGTATTGTGTGGTGGCTCAACTACCCTTGCTAGGGTTTGACAAGGAGGAGGGATAAGTTCTTGTATCATGGTTTCTTCATTATCATTTTTTCTCTTGTGAATAGAGCATGTTCATGGTTGTATTATATTATCGGAAAGATTCTCTCTAAGAAAAGTTGGTTGGGTTTTTCCCCGGGTTTGGGGTTTTCCCATAATAAATCTTTGTGTCTTCTTGTACTTGTTTATTTTGCTTATATTTTCAATATATGGTTGTTAAATGTAAAAGAAGATCTAAATACTATAGTAAATCTATTGCTCTGAAACTTTAAGAAAACCTAACATGGTATCAGAACAAGTTACCTTCAGAATAGTGTAATCACTGGAAGGAAGATCGTACTTTGGGATTTGTCGTTGCACAGTTTTCTCTTGTCAAGATTGTTCATCACTTATTTCAAAGTCGTTGGGACTATCTCCACCATAGAGAAACTCGCCTAACCCTAGCGCATATTATGAAACCCTAGAGTTGACTTTTTAAGAAGGTTGAAATTTTGGGCCTAGGGTTTCTACCAGCGAAAATGATTACCAGTATGAGAGTTGAAGATAGGTTGGATGGAGAAGACAATTTCATATCATGGAAGCATAGAGTACTTCTCATTCTAGAATAGAATGAACTCTTGTATCATGTTAAGCTAGCTCTCCCAGAACCAGAAAAAGAAGACGTCAAGGAAAAGTACAAGAAGAATGAGATCAATGCCAAGAGGATCTTGACAGATTCAATCAAGGATCACTTGATTCCCAATGTATCAGAATTAAAGATACTAGAGGAAATGTTTGATGCCTTAACAAGACTATATGAAAGCAAGAACACAAGCAGGAATCTAACCTTAGGGAATCAACTCAAAAACGTGATGATGAACAAGTCATATACAATTTCTACCTACTTCATGAGGATTTCTCAGATCAAGGATAAACTAGAAGCTATTGGAGATTCAATGGATGATGCAGAGATTCTGACTACAACTCTAAATGGCTTTCCTTCTTCTTGGGATGCCTTTGTTCAGGGAATTTGTGCAAGAAGGAAATTGCCCAAATTTGACAAGCTATGGTCAGACTATACCCAAGAAGAATCAAGATTGATATACAAGTCACAGAAGACAAATGATGAAGATAATCAAGCTCTTGTTTCCCATGTGAAGAAAAGGAAAGAAAGAAGAAACAACAATCCAAAGAAAAATAGAAGATCAATTCCAAATCACAAAAAGGATGTATCTAAGATTAGATGTTTCAACGATCAAAAGTTGGGACACATTGGTTATAAATGTCCTCAAGGGAAAGGAAAAATAAAACATCATACACATGCACCAAATATGGAGGAGTCCACATCTCAGAAGAAGACAAAGGAATCAAAAGATGAAGAGCGTGTCTTTGTCTCATCCCTCGCATGTACCATCACTCAAAGAAGTGATATTTAGCTAGTGGACAGTGGTGCTTCCAAGCACATGACCGAGTTCCAAAGTTCTCTTACAAAATTGACAGAAAAGAGTTAATCCCTTCAGATGGAACTTGGGGATGATTCCAGGCATGCAGTAAAAGGAGTAGGAGAAGCCTTCTACCAGCTTGATTCAAGTAACTCTATTTCAATAAAGGATGTATTATTTGTACAAGGTTTAAAGAAGAATCGTCTTTCTATCTCTGCTTTAGAAGATCGAGGCTTAAGAGTAGTTTTTGTTGATGGCCAAGTCCTTCTATGGCCTAAGGGTTCAAGTATAGATTTAGCTATTGTAATTGGTGTCTAAGAGGGAGGATTGTATAAATTGAAGGGACACCTAGAACAAGCTCTTGTACACAACAGTATTATCTCTAATGAGTTATGGCACCGAAGACTTGCTCACATCAACTACAGATCCTTACCATTGTTTAGCAAGATGGTTACAAGTCTACTAGATATGCAGGTAGAGCATGATGGAGTATGCAAAGGATGTTCACATGGAAAGAATGCCAAGGGAAGTTTTCCAAGCAATGACAATAGATCCAAAGTGATCATGGACATCGTACATTCAGATGTATGCGAACAAATGATTGTACCATATCTAGGTAACTTTTTATATTATGTCATTTTTATTGATGCTTTATCATGTAAAACATGGATCTATTTCTTGAAAGAAAAAGATGAAGTTTTCAATAAGTTTCAAGAATTCAAGCCTTTAGTAGAAAATATCAGAAGAAAGATTAAAGTTTTGAGTTCACATAATGGAGGTGAATACACCTCAAATGAGTTCAAATATTTTTGTAGAGAAGTAGGGATTAAGAGGGAGTTGACAACTCCATACAACCCCCAGCAAAATGGGGTTGCAGACAAAAAGAACAGATCAATTGTAGAAGCAGCTAAAGCGATGATCCATGACCAGAACTTACCCATGCATCTATGGGCAGAATTATCCAATACAGTGGTATATGTCCAAAACATAAGTCCTCATAAGATATTGGGGAAAAATACACCAAAAGAAGTATTCACCGAAAAGAAACCAGAATTCATCCACTTGAGGATATTTGGTTGCCCAATGTACATACATATTCCCAAGGAAAAGAGAACGAAGTTAGAGCCTTCAAGAAAGAAGGGCACCTTCGTTGAATACAGTGAGACTTCGAAGTCTTATAGAATATACATCCCCAGACAGAGACAGATTGAAATTAGCAGGGATGTTACATTTGATGAAGAAACAGCCTTCAGGAAATATAGAGAGTCTCGCATGGATGAGGATAGAGAGGAGAAAGAGGCTCCAAGGGATGTAGTAATGATTGACTCTACTCCAGAAGATCAGAATGAGATAGTAGAGCCAGAGATACAAGTAGATCCACCCAGAGAAGTTACAGTTACCAAGAAGATCCCAGCATGGCTTTGGAACACTTTGCAAGAGGCAGAAAAACATGCAGCTCACAGTGGCTCCTTCAAAGAGAGTAAGAAACCACGCAAGTTTTTCAGCTATGTGGAATTGATGAGTAAGATCATTGATTCAGAACTCCACTTATGAGGAAGCTGCAAAGCAGCAAGTGTGGAAGGATACCATGATGGAAGAATACCAATCCATCATGAAGAATGATGTGTGGGAAGTGGTTCCAAGACCAGAAGGGAAACCAGTGGTGACTTCCAAGTGGATCTACAATATCAAGCATGTTGCAAATGGAAGCATAGATAACTATAAATCTAGATTTGTGGCTAGAGGATTCTCCCAGAAAGAGGGAGAACATTATGATGAGACATTTGCTCCAGTAGCAAGGTACACTTCCATTAGATCTATTATTTCTATTGCTTCTGTTATGGGATGGAAATTACACTAGATGGATGTCAAGACTGCTTTCTTGAATGGTGGTAATTGAAGAAGTGTACATAGAGAAACCACAACGTTTTGTGATCCATGGGAAGGAGTCTCATGTTTGTAAATTGAAGAAATCTTTGTACGAGCTTAAGCAAGCACCCAGGGCATGGTATGCCAGGATAGACAGTTATCTGATGAGCTTGGGGTTTACCAAAAGTGATGTCAATCCCAACCTTTACTACAAGGTTGAAGATGGTTGCCCATTGATATTGGTACGATATGTGGATAACATGTTTCTTACAGGGAATGAGAAGCTCATAGGTGGGTGCAAGAGGGAACTCACTTCAAAGTTTGAAATGAAAGATCTGGGTTTGATGCACTATTTCTTGGGATTAGAGGTGTGGCAGAGACCAGATGAAATATTCTTTAGCCAAGGAAAGTATACAGTTGATAGCCTACATAGATTCGGGATGATGGACTGCAAGTCCATGGCCACACCTATGGTTACGAATCTGAAGCTCTTAAGTGATTCTTCTTCAGATTTGGTTGATCCCACAATGTATAGACAATTGATCGAATCCTTGATGTACTTGGTTAACACCAGGCCGGATATATGCTTTGCAATGAACACATTGAGTCGGTACATGGTTGAGCCTACACATGTACATTTGGTAGAAACAAAGCATGTTTTGAGGTACCTATATGGTACGGTTAGATATGGAATCAGATATATCTCGGACGGTAAAGTAAATTTGCAAGGTTATCCAGACTCTGATTGGGCGGGGAGTGCAGTGGATAAGAAAAGCACATCAGGATGTTGCTTCAGTTTGGAATCGGGTATGATCTCAAGGTTGAGCAGAAAACAAAAGTTAGTGGCACTCAGTACAGCAGAGGCAGAATATATAGCTGCTAGTGTTGCAGGCCATGAAGCAGTGTGGCTTCGGGAGTTGCTTGCTGGGTTATATGATCTAGAGTTGGAGCCAACTTTGATATATTGTGATAATCAAAGTTGTGTAAAGCTTTCATAAAATCCAATCTTTCATGAAAAGTCAAAGCATATAGAGATCAAATACCATTTCATCTGAGACATGGTGCAGAAAGGAGCAGTGGAGCTCTGGTACATATCCACAGATGAGAAGATAACATACATTCTCACCAAGCCTCTGTCTAGAGTGAAGTATGAGTACTTCAAAGACAAGCTTGGCATGATGCAAAATGTCCACACTAGTTGAGAGGGAGTTGTGATGTTTCTCCTAAAATGGGTAGATACTCTCCCTTTGGCCAAGGGTTTCCCAGATCAGTCATGTGAAGTGACTAAGGGAGTAATGAGTAGCTTGGTACAAGTCTTGCCTACACCATTTGAAGTGGCTAGGTGTGATTGGGACTTGTAGTGTGATCTTGCCTACCCTGTGTGAAGTGGCTAGGTGTGATTTTGACCATGGAATAGCCTTGCCTAAGCCATGTGAAGTGGATAGATGTGAATGGGGCTATGGTGGTAGTATTTCCCATACCATGTGAAGTGGATGGGTGTGAATGGGACTATTAGGAGAGGTGAAACATCATAGATACTTGCAGCTTAGTCTTGTGACTATGGTGGTAGTCTTTCCCATGCCATGTGAAATGGATGGGTGTGATTGGGACTACTAGAAGAGAACATCGTAGAAGAATACCTCCCTAGATAAGAGGGAGTGTTGATGTTTTGGTGGTAGTGGGAGGTATTTCCTCTTGGACAACTTTTCTTAGAGAAAAAAGACTCCAAGAAGTCAAAGGAAGACCATTGAACAGTTGAAGAACACCCCGGAAGAGAAATCGGCCCACATGAAAAGAATAAAGTGGAAATAGAATTTCCCGGAAGAGAAGTCGGCCCACAAGAAAAGAATAAAGTGGAAATAGAATTTCTAGGAAGAGAAGTCAGCCCACGGGAAAAGAATAAAGTGGAAATAGAATTTTCAGGAAGAGAAGTCTTTACACAGGAAAAGAATAAAGAGAAAATAAAATTCCAGGAAGAGAAGTCGACCCCAGCTAAGTGACTTGAAGACTATAAACAAAGTGGCGCCTTGATCATTTGACCACTCACTCACATAGCTATCTCACTCAAGAAGAAGGCGCAAGTCTGAGGAAAGAAGAAGATGGAGCTACTGCAGCAACTGGGGTTTCTTGGTGACTCTTGGTGATTTCTCTTATGTGTTATCTCTGGAAGAGTTGCGCTAGTATTGTGTGGTGGCTCAGGTACCCTCGCTAGGGTTTGACAAGGAGAAGAGATAATTCTTGTATCAGGGTTTCTTCATTACCAGTTTTTCTCTTATGAATAGAGCTTCTTCATGGTTGTATTATATTATCAGAAAGATTCTCTCTAAGAAAAGTTGGTTGGGTTTTTCCCCGGGTTTGCAATTTTCCCAGGATAAATCTGTGTGTCTTCTTCTGCTTGTTTATCCTGCTTATATTTTCAGTATATGGTTGTTGAATGTAAAAGAATATCTAAATACTCTAGTAAATCTATTGCTCTGGAAATTTAAGAAAATCTAACAAGTTCTACATCTAGATGTATAATTATTGTCCAAGAGATGTAGATTTTGTTGATGTCGGTCCTAGATATTTTATTCTTCAACTAAGATCTGAAATTGAGGAAGCCGCCAAAAGAGGGGCCTAGTTTTTCTTTGGTATCAAGTATCAGGGAATCACTTTACATCTTGTACATCACCATCCACCAGATCTTACATCCTACAAGGTGAAAAGTAAATTATGGGGTTATGCATGTAACCCAGACTAATGAAAGAGTCCCAGCTATGGCGGGATCTCCTTTCTACATAAGCTTCAAGATTTTGCCTCCCATGGTTGCGGCATAAGCATCACCAGATACATCAGATAAATATTATACCTCATCCCTTGATGACTGATGGGTGAAGCATAGTGGGCCCTTACTTTTCTTCACTATGATGTAAAGTCTTATCGAACGACAATGGTGCTAATCGGGTTCTGTGGATTCATGATACGAATCTCCATTATGTATAACTTAATGACATTTGGGTTTTCATGGGATTCCCTTAGTAATCTTCACTTTGTGCTATGTCATCTCTAAAGGAAGGATGGGTCACCTCATGTCCTCGGGGCTTTCACGAGATGAGATAAAGATACACGTTTTTTTTCATTGTTTCCAGTTTATCTCATTGTGAGTATATCAAAAGTATGCAGAATGGGTAATCATTGGATGCGGAATTTAGTTCCACATCTGAAAAGTGCCTACACTTGAAATTTGAGTAAACCTACAAGGAGATGAGTCAAAAATACGATTAGAAAAAACAGTTTTATTTCTTTCTCTTTGAAAATTCATAACTTTTATTTTATTATTTTAACTATTATTTCATTATTTTCCTTAAGAGAGCCATTTTAGACCTCAAATTTCCCCTAATGCTCAATTCCTATATTTGGGTGATGAATCACTCCTTATCAACTTGTTCGGTGGACTTGCATTCGTTTACAGCTATATATTCATAATCATTTCTTGTCTATCTATGGAATGTTTTAGGTTTGTAATATGTTGCATAACTCCATGGATCCAAATTTGTAATGAATTAATTATAAATATGAAATGTTAATTCCACTATTATTTTAATTACATGTGTATTATGATTGTATTACTTTTAGAGCTCAAACTCAACCTAACAATTAGTTATAGAATATGTGAATTGAGTACCCCGATGGCTAAGAGAGGTGTCCAAGTACATGACAAAGGCATGTCACAACTCTCCTCTTTATCCTAAGTAACTTTAGCACCTATCACAATTTATGGGTGAACTTCCTTCTATACTTTTCTTTGTATTTCCATCATCAAGGTTTCTAGCTCATCAATGGAATTATTGATAAATTAACCTTAGCTAGTTAGTTTACTTTCCTTTTCCAATTTGTTGGTAAAATCTAACCTAAAACCTATGTGAAATACCCTAATAATCTACATCCATAGGTTAACATAATCAAGGTCTAAAACCCTAATTAACGTAATGGCCTTCCTTCTCTTTTTTATCATATCTCTCCTCATCTCGTGGCTTCTTAATTTATTCCCAAAATCAAGTGATGACTCCACTCTCCTCTTTCCCTTGTTTGGTAGTGTGTGTATGCTCATGTGGTCTTCTATCATTTCGCTTATGCTATGTATGGTGGCACAAGTCCATTTATTTACTACACCAACAACTTAAAGGATTTCTAATGTCTTTATTTTTCTTTGCATTGGTATTATCTTATGTGAATGGTGTTTTCTCTAAGTTGTATTCAACTTTGTCCCATCCCTACACCTTCGTCTTCCAACATCGCCACCTCAAGGGAAGTTCCAACATAAGTTGTGAGTGAGGAATATACCATCTAAAGGAGTGCACTTGGGTTACCATATCTACATTTAGAGTTTTATATTTATATTGTTAGGCAACGAAAGCATAAACAGAGCAAGAATTTAATAGCAAAGAAAACAAGACATAACAATCACATCAATTGAACACAATGGTTTATATGGAAACCCTTCTAAGGGAAAAAACCATGAGGCAATGATAATCGGTATTCTTATTATTCAAGGGAGAATTACAGCAGCCAAACACAGGCTTACAACAATCCTCTCACGTGCTTCCCACACACTGCGCTACACTACATTGCTACACTCACACCTCTACAAGTATGCTATATATATAGGATATGATAGACAGTTAGACGAACTGATTACAACATGATCCACCAGTTACACAAATTGTTCATTGCAGTGTGCATGCACATTCTATTTTTAGCTAACGTTGTGCGCATGCATCTGCATGGGAAATTAGTTGGCAGTTTCAACAATCTCCACCTTGACAACAATTTACCTGATATATCATGCCTGAATTAATTCATCACCTTTTCTGCAAGTCAAGAGAAGCCAAACACCATCGTAGCTTCTCTAACCAAATCGGTTTTGTGAACATGTCTGCAAAATTAACTTTTGTATGGACCTTTTCCAGAGCCACTCCCTCTTCATCAACAACCTGTCTTACAAAATGGTACTTAATAGAAATATGCTTCGTCTCACTGTGATAAGCAGGATTTCTAGCCAAATGAATAGCACTTTGACTATCGCAAAATACTTTCACCTTGTCCTACATCCTTCCAAACTCACCCAGTAGACCTTTTAACCAAATTGTCTCCTTGCATGCATGAGAGGCAACCATATATTCTATCTCAGTAGTGGATAAAGCAAGTATGTTTTGAAACTTTCACATCCAACTAACAGGTCCTCCTGCAAGAGTAAAGACATATCTTGAAGTAGATCTCCTTTTGTCCAAGTCACCTGCAAAATTGGAATCAACATAACATCACATTGAATCATTGGAACCATCATAGGTGATAGAATAATTACTTGTGCCCCTAAGAAAGCACCCATTTCACTATTGCCCAATGCTCTTTACTTGGATTTTCCATGTATCTATTGACAACACCAACTGCATGTGAAATATATGGTCTAGTACTCACCATCGCATACATCAAACTTCATATTGCATTAGCATATGGTACACGAGGCATACAATCATTTTCTTCGTCATTATTAGGACATAAACTTGAAGAAAGCTTGAAATGGGAAGCCAAAAGGATTTTTATGGGTTTCACATTATTCATACCGAATCTCATAAGTATTTTCTCCACATACTTCTAATGTGATAACCACAGCTTACCATTTTTCTTGTCTCTGTGTATCTCCATGCACAAGATCTTTTTTGTTGCTCCTAGATCCTTCATATCAAACGTTCTAGCCAACTGAGCCTTTAACCTGTTGATTTCAACCATGCTTTTGCTTGCAACAAGCATATCGTCAACATATAACACCAAAATAATGAATATGTCATATTTAACCTTTTAAAGTAAACACAATGATCATATTCACTTCTTGTAAAATTTTGGCTCACCATGAAGGAATCAAACTTCTTGTACCATTGCCTAGGAGATTGCCTCAGGCCATACAATGACTTCTTATGATTGCAAACAAACCTCTTATTGTGATCCTGAACAAACCCTTTGGTTGTTCCATATATATATCCTCATCCAAATCTCCATTTAGAAATGTTGTTTTAACATTTAGTTGCTCTAACTCACGATCAAGTAAAGAAACTAGTGCTGACCCAACATGAATTGAAACAAGCTTCACAACTGGTGAAAAGATTTCATGAAAATCAATACCTTCCTTTTGAGAATACTCTTTTGCTACCAGTCTTGCTTTATACCTTTCAAATTTATCATCAACACCCATTTTCGGTTTGTAGACCCACTTGCAACCGACAACCTTCTTGTCCTGTGGAAGTTCTACCATGTCCCATGTTTTATTCCTCTCTAAGGCATCCATTTCTTCCTTCATAGTTTCTTTCCATTTAACACTTTTGAATCTTTTCATTGCTTCATGATAACAACTAGGTTCTCCATCATTAGAAACCAAAACCACATATGAAACATAATCATTATACCTTGTAGGAGGATTCCTAACCCGTGTAGATCTCCTTAGAGATGGTTGAGGCATATCCATAGTTTCCTGGATATTTTCTGCATCTTCATCTTCTTCTTCTGGAACTTCTTCATGTTCCTCCTTTTCTGAAGATGGTTTGAGTCTCCAACTGAATTTTTGAACTTGTGGTACATGTTCTTGTCTCACTCCAACATCTACCAGATCTGATTTTATGAGTGAGGATTCATCAAATACTACATCATTTCTTATGATAAGTTTGTGGGCAGTGAGATCCCACAATTTGTACCCCTTGACTCCATCACCATAACCAACAAAGACATATTCCTTTGATCTGGGATCTAACTTAGAACATTGATCTTTAGAAATAAGAGCATAAGCGTCACAACCAAATATTCTCATATTTGAATAATCACATGAATGACCTGTCCATACCTCTTTTGGAATCATACATTTTATTGCAGTTGATGGTGACCAATTTATAAGATAGAATGTTGTAAGAATTGTTTCTACCCACAATTATCGTTGCAAATTGGCATTACTGAACATGCTCCTTTCTCTCTCTAGAAGAGTCATATTCATGCATTCAGCAACACCATTAACTTTAAACTTGGAAGTGACTTACAATCAACTAGTACCTTAAGCCCTTTCTCGTTCATATGACCCAAACGCTAATGTCATAAACGAGTAGAGTCACTTGCACCTTCAGATGCTACCATTGCTTGATTTATTTCAGTCCTTCCTTCAAGCTAATAAAGGTTCACATTCCTCTTTGCCTTCATGACTACTAAGATGCCCTTGGACACCTTCAGTACTCCCCCTTGAGTTGTACACTTATAACCAGAAGAATCTAAGACTCCCAAATATATCAAGTTATTTCTAAGTTCGGGTACATGCCTCACATATGTTAATGTTCTTACAATACCATCATGCATTTTAATCTGGATGCTACCAACCCCAACAATTTTACAAAAAAAAAAACATTTCTCATAAAAATAGCGCCATCATCAATAGATTGGTAAGTTGAGAACCAATTTCTATGAAGACACATGTGGATGGACGCACCAGAATCTAACAACCAATGATGATGTTGATGTGAAACATCACAAGTAGACAATACATCATCAACCATACATGAACCTGAACTTGTTTCAGTTGAATTAGCTTCCTTTGCTTCCTTTGTGGGGTCATCTTTGGATGTTTTCTGTCTTTACCAGCAATCCTTCTTGAGATGCCCATATTTGCCACAGAACCAACATTTTTTCTTGCCCTTCTTGCCCTTTTGACTTAGATCTTGATGTACCTCTATGATCTTGCCCTCTTTCTGTGGATCGACCTCTAACCACCATTGCTTCTGTTATTGAGGTTTTTTTACTAGATCTTCTCCTCAATTCCTTAGACAACAGAGCTCCCACAACAGTATCATAATCAATGGCATTGGTTGTGCTAAACCACATAGATGTGACCAGATGATCCGAAGACTCGGGAAATGAACACGATGGTGTAATTTCCTTGTTCTCATCTTCGTATTTTACTTCCATACTAGATAATTGACAAATCAAAGTATTGAAAACATTTAGATGATAGACAATTTTTGTATCTTCTCTCATCCATAAGCTATACAACTGTCTCTTCAAGAAGATTATGTTCGTCAATGACTTTGTCATATAAATACTTTCCAGTATGTTCCAGAAACTTATTGTTGTTGCCTCTTCAACGATGTTAAACAACACTTCATCTGCCATACACAGACGGATGGTACAAAGAGCTCTTGCATCCAGATCTTCCCAATCCTCGTTTGTCATGCTTGTCAGTTTCTTTGTCTTTCCTGCCAATGTCTTTTGCAATCCTTGTTGCACAAGCAAATCTCGCATCTTGAGCTTCCACAACTCAAAATTGTTCTTGTCACTGAATTTCTCCACCTCAAACTTTGAACTCTGTACTTTTTCCATTAGCACAAACCGCCCAAAAAAACGCACCTTATAATACTAAGCTTTAATATGACAGAACAGAGGTATACTTTCAAGGTTGAACACCAAATATTAATTAAAGGTTCAAAACACAAATATTTAATGTATTCTACCTAAAAACCTCCTTTTTACAAAACAAAGAGGTCCACCTCTTAAATAATATTATAACATTCACCCATCCTTTATCAAGTATATGCCTTTAAACCCTTTTTCCAAAAAGAAACATCACCTCTTAAACGATAAAATATTCACCCATTTAATTGTAAAGTCGATCCTCCATGTGCTTAATGAAAAGTCAACTCTCATACCTTGAGTTATAAACCTTTTTGAGTAAACTATTTGACTGACGCTCCCTATGAATAGCCTACATAGCGCCAGTCCCAATATGAACGCTCCCTTTGTATTGTTGGGGGAGCGTCAGGCAACGCTCCCTATGGACGTCTTGGGGAGCGTCTGTCCTTCGAAAATTTTGATTTCGCAAGTGTGGGGAGCGTCAACACTCCTGTAACTGAGCTCAAGGAGCATTAGGGACACAACTAACGCTCCTCTGTCTTCAACAGCTTCAGTGAAAAAACTTTGGCTTGAATATTTCTTTGCTCCACAAAACCTCAACTATGATACCACTTGTTAGGAAGCGGAAGCATAAATAGAGCAAGAATTTAATAGCAAAGAAAACAAGACATAGCAATCACATCAACTGAACACAATGGTTTACATTGAAACCCTTCTAA
>ML817205.1:77671-90784 GCA_009831015.1 Picea engelmannii | reverse complement strand
AAATAGTTGTCCATTCTGGCATACCAAGCTCTTGGAGCTTGCTTGAGTCCATATAGGGCTTTCTTCAATCTGCAAACATGAGTGTCTCTGGAATGTACCTCAAATCCTTGGGGTTGTTCAATATATACTTCTTCTTCAATTGCGCCATTGAGGAAAGCTGTCTTTACATCCATCTGATGTAAGTTCCATCCCATGGAAGCGGCAAGAGATATAATAGCTCTGATGGAAGAAAGGTTTCGTCATAATATTCTCCCTCCTTCTGGGAGAACCCTCTAGCTATGAATCTTGCCTTGTATTTATCCACGCTTCCGTCTGTTGCATGTTTGATCTTATATACCCATTTTGAAGTTACCATTGATTTCTCTTTAGGTCTCGGTACGATTTCCCATACTTCATTCTTCATAATGGATTGATGTTCTTCCGTCATAGCTTCTTTCCATTGTCCCTTTTGAACTGCTTCTTCAAATGTTGTAGGTTCTTCATCTAGAAGTTTTGTCATATAAGCTGCATAACTTGAGAATCTTTTAGGCTTCTTACTTTTTCTAGAGGTCCCATATGGGGCTTTGAGTCCTTCTGCTTCTTGCAAAGTAGCTTCAAGCCGTGTTGGTCGTTTCTTGATCTTCAGTAAGGTATCTGAATCAATGTTATCACATGGTTGCATCGGACGATCAGGTTGTTCATTTTCATCATTCTGGTTTTTCATGCTTTCTTCAATAGGTTCTTCGTACTCTTCTTCTTCTATAGTTTCTTCTATGGATTTCTTGAAAGCCATCTTTTCGTTGAATGTTACGTCTCTGTTGACTTCAATCTTATGTTGTTTTGGAATATATATTCTATAAGCCTTGGATGAATCACTGTATCCCACGAATATTCCCTTCTTTCCTAAGGGTTCTAGTTTATTCCTTTTGTCCTTGGGAATGTGAGAGTAAACCGGACATCCAAATATTCTTAGGTTTTCCACGTTAGGTTTCTTACCTGAGAAGGCTTCTTCTGGTGTCATGTCCTTCAAAATACGATCAGGACTTTTGTTCTACACATATATTGTTGTCATTGTTGCTTCTCCCCATAAGAACATGGATAGACCTTGATCATTTAGTAAGGCTTTTACGGTTTCTTCAATAGATCTGTTCTTTCTTTCTACTACACCATTTTGTTGAGGGTTATGAGGAACAGTCAGTGCCCTCCTAATCCCTGTCGATTTGCAGAATGCAACGAATTCCTTTGATGTGTATTCTCCACCATTATCTGTTCTTAGCGTCTTGCTCTTCTTATTCATGAGGTTTTCTATCTCTGCTTTGAATTTTTGAAACTTGTTGAATACTTCGTCTTTTGTCTTTAGTAAGTATAACCAAGTCTTTCTTGAATAGTCCTCTATGAAGATTACGTAGTAAGAAGATCCTCCTAGAGATTTTACTGGCATCGGACCGCAAACATCTGAGTGTATTAGATCTAGAATCTCCTCAGATCTGTTATTGTTGCTTGGGAATGGTTTCTTGATATTCTTCACAAGAGCACATCCTTTGCAAATTCCTTCATGTGTAGATTGCAACTCTGGTATTCCTTCAACCATTCTTTTGAGAAAAGATAATGCTTGATAGTTAATGTGAGCGTACCTTCTGTGCCAAAGCTCATTGGGATTGACTTCATCATGTACGAGAGCTTCTTCATTTTGTTCTAGTAGTCTATATAGATTTCCTTCACGACTTCCAATCACCCTAGCATTCTCTATGCTGGAGTCTTTATGCCAAGATAATACTTTTCCATCTATGAAGGCTATTTTGTTTCCTTTGTCTTCTAGGCAGGATATGGATACAAGATTCTTTTCTAAACCAAGTACATATAAAACATTGCTTAAGTGAACATAGTTACCTGCTTTCATTTTGATGGAGGCTTGTCCAAATCCTTCCACGGGGTAAGTGGTTTTGTCTCTAAGCTCTACCTTGTACGAGGTCTTCTTCTCATTTAGATTTGAGAGTCTGGCTTGATCTCCCGTCATGTGCCTAGAAGCTCTACTATCGATCATCCACATGTCATCTTCAATCGATCCAGTGAGTGTTGAGTAGTGTAGAAGACTGATTGTTTTACTCATGTCTTCGGTTGACTGGTAACTGGTCATGCCTTGATCCAAAACTTCAACTTCGTCGTTTCTGTCTTCTGAGAGAGCCAAAAGGTGCACTGAGTTAGGGTGCATCTCAATATCTTCTCTTTGAGCGAGATGCTCCATCACAAGGTGTCGGATCTGAGATTTAGGGTTTCTGCAACTGCTCCTGCTAGTAACCCTAGCGACAGTGTCTTGGAAGTTGCTTCTGCTAGTAACCCTAGCAGCAGTTCCTCAGCGAGCTCAATATCCTAGCGGCTATGTTTCCTTCCAGTGTTTAGACTGAATGAAGGAGGTGTGGGCCCATGACCTATTAGAATATGAAGGATTGTGCTCGTTTTACCATTGACAATACCCTTGTCACCCAACCATAGGCCGAAGCCACCCTCCGAGCACCTTGACCTTGATAGAGAAAAGAATCCTGGTAGAAATCCAATAGCCAAGAGAGGCTAATGCACCAAGCAAGAAGTAACCAAGTTGATCAGAAAGTCTCACCCAAAAACTGGCACAGCACCTTCCCCAAGACTTGCGCACAAAACTGCTGGACTGCAGTGTGCAGAAACTGCTCTCTGCAATTCTGAGAAGTGTGTCAAATGAGAGACTGGCGCCCTGTATTTATAGTGATTCTGGCAGACTTACTAGGGCCAACTTCTCCTTCTGGGTAATAATTAATTCATATTAATCATCTATTGTCAGCCGACATCTTGTCTAGGGTTTCCTTCATTTCTTTGCTTCCTTCCAGAACATTCTAATCTTGTCAAAGGTCACAATAGAGGTTCATACCTCTCGAAACTACCTTAATATCAATACTACCTTGGCTAGCTATTGGTCTGCTTCCGAAATTATTCTGTCTGTCAAGGTTAAGGTGCTCGGGTGGCCTTTGTGCCTATGGTTGGGTGACAATATTGCTATATTGTCTATGGAAAAACGAGCACATCTCTTTATTTCTAATAGGTTATGGGCCCACACCACCTTCAAGACAGTCTAACCACTGGAAGGTAGTGCGGCAATTCTTTGATAAGTTCATTGTGGCACCAGTTATAGCTGCAGCTAGGTTTTCTGATTATGCAGCTACAACAAACCCTAACCCTTGTGTTCGAGCACTTCTGGTGAAGCATTTGACCTAATTCCTTGACATCCTAGTGTGCCCTAGCCTAGCGCACCTCTTGGTACCCTCAACTAGCAAAAACGTCAGGCTTGAATTTTGGGTCAAAGTCAAAGGTTAACTGGTCAAAATCAAAGTCAAAGGTTGACTTCTGGTAAAATTAATTATGTGGTCAAAGTTGAAATTTTAGAGTTTCTAGCTTGTTCTAATCATTGAATCTAATCTCTTCTTGTCAAGATGGTATCTAGTTTCAAATTGGAAGACAAGCTAGACGATGCTACAAGACTTCAAAGGTATGCACTTGTATATGCTATCCAAGTTATATCATCTAGCAAAATGTGAGTGTGTTTGCAGGAAAAGTATTAGAGACCTTGTCCAAGCTGTAATCTTGGATTCAGTGCATTCAGAGGAACAAGCACACCCTCCATAGCAGTTGAGGCTTCAGGTTCTAGGTTTGATTAAATTGTTAAGCTTCAAATTTGTATATATCAAGGGTGATAGTTGCTACATTACAAATTGTGAAAGCAGTCTTTGAAAGATTCTATTATTGCTAGGTGCAATAAATACTCGACTGCATATGAATACTATTGATATAGATGCTTATTGTACTTGTTCGCAAGTTGAAATAACATCTCCTCTAGATAGATATTTCTTGTTTGCTCTTGTTGTTCTTGTTCTGGGCGGGTACCCTTGTGAAATATGTTTGATGAACAATCCTTGTGGAAGCTGTCATAGAAGAAGTTTATAAGAATGACACAACTGCCAGATGGGCAGCAATCAGAACAGATAGAAACAAACTTAAAGAGACTCAGAGGAGTCAGACTTGAAGGAAGTTAGAAATCAAAAGGAAACCAAAACAGGCTTGTGACACTTTGTAGAAAGAAAAGGCAGATGGAAGCATGGACTCTCTCAGATGGAGGGAGATGATCACAAAATTCCAAAAGAAGAGCATGCATATTTCTCATTCAGGCATGAAGCCGAGATTAGGAGGGAGCTAATCCCCAACGATATGATCCATTGAAGAAGAATCCATAAAGACTATGAAGTATCTATCCATGTTCTTCATTGGAAGTAGCAGCCATGATAAGCAACACGTGTTCAATTTGACTCTACAAGAAGTCTTCTTCGAAAAGAAGCCTTGAATATCCTTGGTTGTCCATCTACATTTATGTTCCCATGGTGGAAGGTTAGATCCTTCACGAAAGAAGGGCATGTAATCTATAGAAGAGTCCATGGACTCCAACATTGAAGAGAAACATGAAGAAGAACCTGAAGATTCCAAGAAAGAAAGAAAAGTCAGAACAACCAATTGAACCAGTTTGAACCCACTAGAAGCAATCAAACAAAAGGAATGGAAGGAATCTGTGATGAAGAACAATGTATGTGAGAAATTGTGAAAAAGACTTAAGCATTGATAGATACAAGGAAAGACTCAGGGCTAGAGGGTTCTCCCAGTAGGAGGGAGAAGACTACGATGACAGCTTGTTCTAGTAACCAGATATACATCTACCTGAGCCATTATATCTCCTGCAGTATCCATGGGTTGGAGTTTACATCAGATGAATGTAAAGACTGTTCTTCTCAACAGAGTAATTGAAAAAGAAGTGTATGCAGAGAAACCTCAAGGTTTTGAGGTATACCAAAAAGAGACCCTTGTATGCAGATGGAAGAAGACCGTGTATGGATTCAAGCAAACTTGGTGCAGAGCCTCTCATGTACAGTAGAAGCGTGGTGAAAACTTCCTATGACAGAGGAAGTATATTGAAATGGTTCTTCAAAAGTCTGGGATGATGGATTGCAAATCCATGAAAAACTCCCATGATGACAGATCTGAAGAAGTTGAGAGACTCTAATCCAGTAGACCCATCTTTGTATCGACAATTGATTGGCTCGTTAATGTATTTGGAGAATACTCAACCGGATATTTGTTTTGTGGGACGTTTAAGTTGTGATATACAGCTGCATGGATTTATCGATTCATATTGGGTAGGGAGTGTAGATGACAAAAGAAGTACTACTTGGATATGTTTCAATTTGAGCTTTGCCAGGATGTCATGGGCTAGCAGGAAACAGAAGTTTGTTGCACTCAGCACTGCAGAAGCAGAGTATATTGCAGTTTATGATGCTTGTACGGAAGCAGTGTGGCTCCGTAAGTTGGTTTCTGGACTGTTTGATCAGGTGTTGAATTCGACCGTGACATATTGTGATGATCGTAGTTGTGTGAAGCTTTCAGAGAACCCGGTGTTCCATGACAGGTCAAAGCACATTGAGATCAAGCATTATTTTCTCCATAATAAAGACCAGAGGGGAGAAGTGGTTCTCCCCTCTTATATCTCCACAGATGAGCAGATAGCAGATATTTTGGTAAAGCCTCTGTCCAAGATGAAAAGTTTGCGTACTTAAGGGACAAGCTGGGGCTCGTGGAGACGACTTCCTTATTGAAAAAGGATGCGATTACTCTCAGGTTGGGAGGGATCACTGATATGTTATTGATTTATGGACAGTCATTTTCCAGTTCGAAAAATGGTCTAGGTTAGGCAGTTCCTTTGTAGTCCGGAAAGTGGTTCGAGATTTCTGACGGACAATCATTTTCCAGTTCGAAAAATGGTCCAGATCGGACAGTCATTTTCGTAATGAAAATGGTCCAATAGATTGTTGATGTACCATAGACAATGATTCCCCTTGTGGCCACTGTGGGGGAATGGTCTAGGACAGTCATTCTTCTTGGCAGTCACTCCGAGTAGCAGTCAAGTAGAATGGTCCGCCTCGTCAGGCAGTCATTCTTTCGAAGTTCACAATTGTGAGCAATTTCGAAGAATGGTTCGTTTTGGAGGTTGGTGTAGGACAGTGATTTCCATAGGAAATGGTCCGAACAGTCATTCCCTAGGGCAGACTCATTCTCTCCAGGTTGCACTATGATTAGTGTCGGAGGAATGGCCCAGTTAGGTGAATGGTCCAGGTTTAGCAATCAGGGACAGGAATTCCCTAGGGCAGACTCATTCTCTCCAGGTTGCACTATGATTAGTGCCGGAGGAATGGCCCAGTTAGGTCAATGGTCCAGGCTCATAAATCAGGGACAATTATTCTTCTATGCTTTGGGAGAATAGTCCAGGTAGCCCATGGCTGATGTTTTACTTTCTGAGGGCATATGCTCTTCTAGATCTCACAGATGTGAGTGGAAGAATGGCCCAGATGACTCAATTTGTATATTGATATTGTTTATGCAGGTTGATATCAGATGATATGATTGTTGTGGAGACTGTATGTCTCTGGACAGTAGTTGTATGCTACTATGGTGTATGTGATCCATTGATAGTGACTATGTGTCACTGTCACTGGTTAGTAGCCGTGTGCTACTAGGAGTGGTTGTGTACCACTGGGTAGTAATTGTGTACTACTATGGATAGACACAGTTGTGTTCTATTGGATGGCATTGTTCTTATTGCCATGGAGACTACCACTAGTGTTGGAGATGATTGCCAGCTAGATGGATAGTCAATGTGTTGATGGACAGACATTCTCCAGGCAGAGAATGGTCCAGGCAGGAAAGATTTTTGGTGGACAGACAATCTCCCTGTGGAAAATGGTCCATGTTGATAGATTGTTGATGTACCATGGACATCTATTCTTCTAGGACATATGTCCGGATTAAAAGAACGGTTCGTCTCCCTGAGTTCACAGTAGTGACCAGAGTGGAAAGATTGGTACAGGACAGAAATTTTCCCGGAGCTCACAGTAGTGGTCGGAGGGAAAATGGTCCAGGATAGTCATTCTTCTAGGACGTATGTGCGGATTAGAAGAATAGTTCGTGTATCCCATGGCGTGACTTCCAGCATTTGTTGGAACAGTTATTCTTCTAGGACATATGTCCAGATTAGAAGAATGATTCTTGTATCACTCTGTGGAGTGAGTGACTTATTCAGCATCATGCCCGATTACTCAGATGGATTATGGCTTCGAGAGATGATGCAATTGATGCTATCAGATGATACTGATAGTGATGATGTTGCCGTGAGTTGATCTACGTGATCATGAGATAACCTGTGTGGCTATGATGATGTTACCGGTTGAATGGTCTATTTGTGCTCAAGACCATTTCCTTTAATACCTCCCTAGCTAGGAGGGAGTGTTGATATTATGGTAGCTGCGGGAGGTATTAACCTCCACGCGTAATCTTTGACAAGACTAGAATATTCCGAGAAGCAAGAGAAACCCTAAAACGTTGGATAATAACCCCAGAAGACAAGTCGACTCAAGAGAATATTTAATATTGAGTTATTAGCCTCCAGAAAGAGAAATCGACCCAATCAAGTGAGATAGAGTAGTATAAATAAAGGGCACTAGAGTTCATTTGACACTCACTCACTCACAACTACATAAGACGAGTGGTGCGCAAGTTTGGAGAGGGAGTGCAGCTGTTGCACCTGGGATTTGGCTTTTTGGTTGGACTTTCTCTTGGTTATGTTTTGGACTTTCTACTTGGTCTTTGGTTATTCTTGCTTGGTGCGCTAGCCTTGGACAAAGGTGCGCTACCTTGGTTGGCTATTGGTCCGCTTCCGGAATTATTTTGTCTGTCAAGGTTAAGGTGCTCGGGGGTGGCCTTTGTGCCTATGGTTGGGTGACAATATTGCTATATTGTCTATGGAAAAACGAGCACATCTCTTTATTTCTAACAGTTCATACCTAAGTAAACTTGTGGATGGTCATCTGATGGATCGATAAAACTGCCCAATCCCAGGAACTTGCTAATAGCCTCATTCTGTCCAGGCAAACGAATTAACTCTTTCAATGGAAATGGAATCTTTATTTTTGACAACTCAGTCGGCGAGCAAAAAGTCAAATTAAACAACAATGGTAGATCACGATGTTCTGGTGTAGCCATGAGTTGAGTCTCATTCTGTGTGGTAACCTTCCCTAGTTGGTCATTGGATCCCCTGTTTCTTCTTGTATAAGTCTTGGTGATCTCTAGCCCCATAGCTTTCGCTCTAGCATGTGCATCTCTAATCTCATAAGCAAGCACTTGCCCTTTCGAGACAGCCACACTAGTGGGAACCATATTACTCCTGCATGTGTCTACCTGGCTCGAACTCAAAGGAAAAACCTTTGGGCAAATACTCTCTTCACTCATGGACAACTGATATACCTGTGAGTTGTTGTCATCATCAGCGAAAGTCAACATGTTCAAGTTATATGTAGGTTGTTCAGGAAAAACTTTTGAATGGATCGAGGAAAACATATAAGTTGATTGGATGAACACTGCAAAACCCTCTTCACTATGTGGTAATTTGCAAGCTCTGCAATAATGACTAGAAATAGGAAGGTCAAGGAAACTGTTGCCAGTTATGGGTATAGGAACAGTGGGAACCTGTTAGCACACTTTTCTACCCTCCAATCAGATCGGACATATGGGTAAAATCAGCGATAGAAAATGGCTAATTCAAGGAGAGAATGCCCCAAATTGTCACGGGCAAGCCTCCTCTTCATTCGGGCTGGTGCGTGCCAACCTCGGGGAGGAGTCCCTAGGTACCGGGCTGCTGATTTGTTGGCTGATTTTCTGCAACAAAAACACACAAAAACAGCAGCAAAATTGCTTTGGACAGCATGCAAACACACCACCAAAGCGTTAGGAAAAGACAGTTTTATATTGCTTGGAGGGATCCTGCAATGTTAGCACAAGAGACATAGAAGAAGCAAGAAAAGAAACCACTTAAAAGATAGAGAGATATCATAATAAATGGTAAGAACTGCCAATCAATTTGCAAGAGTAAGAACAAGATACCAACAAGAAGGAAAGTTCGTCAAAAACACAACACTTCTTTATTATAGGCTTGCCAAAGGATTGATTGCGCCACAATAGACAAGTCCACAACATGTACAATAATTATTCTTGCTCCATGAGAGAGCAGCTAGACTAGAGAGAATGAGATAAGAGAAAGAGAATAAGTGTGTCGTTGCTGCCAAGATCCAACCCTAATACCATGAGCTCAACCAATATATAGTGTAGAGGGCGCACTTTACCAAGAGAGAATATGGGCGCATAGGAGAAGGAATAGGAGAAGGGAAAATGCATGAGATAAGGGACAAACGCATGAGATAATGAGTGAGAGTGGAAGACACATGCGCACATAATAAATTTGAGTGAGGAGAGTGAGTCAATCCCACATGTGACCACCAAAGAGGGAGTGAGGCGTGTCAAGTGGAGAGAAAGGGGGTTTGCACACTAGATCCTTGGGAGAATGCGCATGGGAGGATGTAGACTAGGGGAAATACCAAGGAGAAAGGAATAAGGAGTGGGAAAAATAAGAGGAAGGAGATAGGTTTAGGTGCATGCTAGAAGGGAGGATGAGTTAAATGAGTGAGAAGAGAGTGCATGCCCATAAGAGAGGGGAAATACGCCCTAGTTTTTAGAGAGGCGCACTAGGAGATGAGAGAGTGAGTAATTGAGAGCCACGTGTGATGATTAAGGCTCTAAAGAGGCGCTTTAGTGGAAGAATGCGCAAGGAAGTAAGAGTAGAAAGAGATAGATAGTGCATGCATGAGGGGAAGAGGGAGGAAACAAGAGGAAAAGAACCACACGTGTGAGGGAAAAGAGAGAGTGAGGAGCACATTCTTGGATAGAAGAGAAGATAAATAAAAGGAATCAATGCACTTGGGGTTTAAACTTTAAAGGTGAGGTTAGGCGCATGAAGGAAGGAAAAAGCAAACCCAACGCATGCTCAAACGCTAACTTTGGCCAAGCTATGCATGAATTAGTCAATAGGAAGGAATGCACATTAATTTTTAGGGATTTGGTGTTTAAGAGAAATTAAAGGGGAATTTAATGGACTTAGTTGCATGGAAAGTGAGTTAATAACGAGTGATAGAAAGTTAGGTGAGTGATTTTAGCCTTGATTGGCTCAATCACCTCCATGAGATTGCCACCTCATCCATATGCCCTCTTTAATTAATTAATTTCCCACTTTAATGCTTTTGCCTTGGAAAGTGCACCCCCTCATCAAATGATGCCAAGTAGATGCCACATGTCACATTGAATCACTGCCACATGTCGAAATTTGACCCTGCCACTTGTCACCTCTAGAGCCAACCATCCCTGCTATAAATAGAAACTGCTAAAGATAGGGTATGGCTTCTAAAAAATAGGAAACTGTCAAAAATGTCCATGATGACTAGGAGAACACCACCATGTGTCATATGTCTAAAAATAGACAGTTGTAAAAATAGAATGTCCTCGCATGCCAATGATATCATACTAATCGGATTCGATTTTCCGTGAGGATTCCAAATATGCGATTAGAATTGACATGTGAGCCTTGCTGCTGCACCTACTAAAAATAGAAAATACTTGCATGTTGCCCAAAAAAATGACATCGAGCTCAGTATCATGCAAGGACCAACTCTGTATGCTCAATTCTGTCAAATGAGTCTTCGATCACTGTTTCCTAAAAAGTAGGGTCACCTACTATATATAGACATCTCTCTCAAATCCATGGGAAACCAAACTAACTCTATCTTTGAAACAAAAAAAATCATATACCAATCTTGTACCTATCTCTAATGGGAACCAACCTCCGACTCACAAGTGCTACAACTCTGGGAAAATCTTTGAATGCCAACCTAAATAGTGCGTGTTGGCTCTTAACCCTCAAGATTTCAAGGGTGAAAACCTAGGGGTTAATAAATCCTCAGCCTCCTTTTCCTGTTGAAGAGGCCTTCTAGGAAAGGGGTGCCTGGTGGAAATAGTCTCTGATTATTCAAAACAGCCTGTTGATTTTGCAAATTTTCCTCTAACTGAATCGTCTTATTGGTTAATTCTTGCAACAAATCAACAAAATGCATTGGTACTTCACTATTCTCATCAGTAGACTCCTTTTTCACTTCCTGAGGTGCTCTACCTTGGGGATCGAATAACTTGGAATCATTGTTTGTCCTTTTCTAGCTGCAATAATGTTTCTCTCTAACTTGATAGTTGTTGCTTGGGCTTCGTCCAAAGTATGAAGATCTTTCCCCCCAAGCAAAAGACCAAATGATTCATCATATGCTTTGAAATAACAATCCAAAGTAAACTCATCACTAGGACGTACATTATGAGGAATCATAAAATAAAGCTTAGAGAAACGATTATTGTATACAAATACAAATTCATTCTCATTTTTAAGCATAGAAGTGAGTTCAGATAATAAGAAGGAATTATCTTGTTTGTGGTTGCACTTAAATGAATCCCAGCCATCAATGGAAGCAACTGGGAGAGTCTTGTACCATGTCTGTGCATCCCCCTCAAGGGTTTGCACTAACATTTTGTCACTACGTCCTCATTCTCCACCTCCAAATCATCCACAAACTTCAAGAAATCAGTCAAATGGTCCTCAACAGATATCGCGTTGTTCCCTGCAAATTTTGGCAATTGTTTCCAATATTCACCTGTAGGCAAGTCATGAGGCTGATTAGGAATTGCAACAAAACTTAGCGGGGCATAAATAATCAAAGTAAATCTTACTGGATTCACAATTCCGACCATAGTATGAATCGAGTGTGAACTCAAAGAAGATGGTGTCAAGGTTGCACTTATCGATCAACTTGTCGATCAAGTAGAAGTAGCAGACAAGGAACTTACCAAAGGACTCAATATGCTTACCAACTTAGGAAGTCTTCGTGAAGTGTGTGGTGGGACGTGAGCATTTACCAAATTGGAGCAGACTGTGGGATGATTTCACTCAGAAGGAGATCCGGGAAGGATCTCAGAGCAGTGAACAGAAGACAGGTGGAGCTGATGAGAATGTTGCTCTTACTGCAAAGAGCAAGAAGAAAGGAAGTTCCGGAAGGGACTTGAGTAAAGTCAGATGCTATTGTTGTAACCAGTTGGGGCACCTTGCCTCTCGTTGTCCTGAGAGGAAGAAGAAGAAGAAGGAACCAGAGGGGCCTAAGACAGCTGCTACAACAACCATGGAGGACTTTGCTTCCAAGTACGACAGGGAATTTTCTTTGGTTACCCTAGTTTCCAGTGTCGACAGCGGAGGATTTGGAAGTGATATCAAATGGATTGTGGATAGTGGAGCTACTTGCCACATGACGAGAATCTGGCAAGTATTCCTAAATATCACAGACACTGGTCTCACAGACACTGGTCCTAACCGACAGGTGGTAAATGAAGGTGGTATGGCGAGAGTTGTACGTGGAGTTGGGAGTGTTAGATTCCAACTTGAGTATGGGGGATTCCTGGAGCTTGATGGAGTTCTCTTTGTTCCGGGGTTGAGGGTTAACTTTCTCTCAGAGGGTTAACTTTCTCTCAGTCTCGGCCTTAGAGGATGTAGGATATTGCATATTGTTCAAGAGGGAACATGTCTTTATCTACAGGGAGGGAGTGGACTCAGTGGAACCACAGCTGATCGATAATCGGGTGGACAGATTGTATATGTTGCGAGGACAACCTTCAGTGTATGATTCAGCGTCGGATGAGGAGCATGAGGAGGCTCCTGAGACTGTGGCTGTGCCAAGGATTCAATCTTGCATTCCGAGAGAAGAGAGCGAGTCTCTTCTGAGCACTGGCAGGAGGCTCAGCCAGTGTGGTCGAACCAATGCTCAGGATGAAGTGGATTCTCCAAGGAGCTCAAGGTTCCAGGTAGTTGCCAGGAGAAGATCTTCTAGTTCAAGTTCTATGCAGGTGTTGAGGATGGCTCCAGGTTCAGAGGGAGCTCCTACAAAGCAAAGTGTGATGGAACCAGATGATAGTGATGGCAACGAGTACTTCCCTCGCTAAGAGGGAGTGTTAGCTTTTTAGCTCGAGAGGTACTCCGCATGTTTTGTCTTGTATGCAGATGTAACCTTATGCTGACACTACTAGGCACTTAACTTTGTAATGGGTTTTTATAAAGTTGTTATAAAGTGGTTCTTTTATTAAAGTGACTTTTTAATA
>ML817205.1:53583-74314 GCA_009831015.1 Picea engelmannii | reverse complement strand
TGAGCTCACAACAATCCCAAATATGTAATCATCTCTATAATATGGACCTCGAAACTCTAGCTCCTAAAAAGTAGGAAGACTACTAAAAATAGCAATTTTCCTCAAAACTGATGAGTAATCCTCTGAAATGTCTCTGCCTCTAAAATGGATTGTGATCCCTGAAAAACATGTGAAAAACTGTCTCTGATCTCTATGATAACCTATCTCTCACTACCAACTTGATGAAGACTAGTTGGATCTTAACCCTCCATTTGTGTGAGCAAATATGGGGATTAACATTACTATGGCAAGAATTACAAGGACAATAGAAAACCAAAAGAGAGCATTCATTTCCACTTAGCATAAGATAAGATAAGATAAGATAATTTTATTAATGTCCAACAAATGACCACAAAATTAGGTCAATGGGACTGAGAACTACAACGAGTATGGGTACAATGTGGGAGTGCAATCTCAACTCCTAGAAAATGCCAAAAATAACATATAGAAAGAAATATAAAGTAAAGTAGTCTCGAAAAGTATATAACCATGACAAAGGTAAGGTGATCCAAAATATAAGTGAGTATGCCCAACTCAAAAGTCTGTCAAAAGAGAGACAGTGTGAGAGAGGTCTGGTGATGAGGCTATCAAGGTCTCCCGGATCGGATGGTTGAGGGCGAGGGGGGCGAACTAGGCACTGGCTCACTGTCAGATTCCTTAGGGACTATTGGGGGGTCCGGTTGTATGACCCTGGGGGGATGTAGGAGCGGGGGATACTCCTAGCATCTGAGGCCAAAAGAAAGAAACTTTGGATAGAACTCTGGTAACTCATCTTAATCTGGGAGGTGGTCTAACGGACGGGAGGCGCCCTGCTCTGGGTCTGTTTGGAGCTAATCCCTCTAACTCTCTGAGGATGTATGGACTAGAACTCCGGTAACTCATCTTAATCTTGGAGGTGGTCTAACGGACGGGAGGCGCCCTGCTCTGGGTCTGTTTCGAGCTAATCCCTCTAACTCTCTAAGGATGTATGGACTGATGTATTGTACGGCACCTCCGAACCGGTCTCAATGATGATGATCTTTCTCCCCGAGGGAGGGGCTGAGGAGAGACACGAGGTCTCACCAATCTACTATCCAGTGCACTTTGGGAGGCAGTGCTTCGTTTGTTGCTCCAATCTGATGAGTCAGCATGAAAGTGTGAGGTGATCGTCCTAGTCATCCCAAGGTGTGGCGTGGCGTGCAGGAACTAAGATATGAGGCAGAATATCTCCCTAATGAAGTGGGCTAGGCATCTATGGTCATGGTACCGGAAGAAAGTGGAGAGTGAGCCCCCTGAGTCCCTATATAGGCAATGGTAGTCGTCCTATGATCTCATAGTATATAGGACATCTAAAGATGAGGTGCATCTCCATCTCCGGCTCCTGTAAGTGGCACATCTGGCAAATCCCATCGGACCGTGGTATATGGTGGTCCGTCTCAATCTGGAGCCAATGGGATCCAACCCGGAGCTGACCCAAAGGGATCCTGAGTGAGTGCATCCAATGTCTGCGTGTATAAGGGGATCAGACGACGATGCCATCGCGCAACTCCAAAAAGTGCTCTAGATAAAAGGGACATCTTGGGGCCCAGGTTCGTCGAAGGTGAAATCTAAGTGACCTGAGTATATAGTCTATATATGTCCTCTCTAGTAGCCTAATTCATTACATGTCTAGTCAACAAGAGATGGCGTGGTGCATTAAGGGAGAAACTGAACGGGGGAAGGCGCTATAGGGAGATAGTCATCGATTGGAGAAGCCGAGACGCCTCTAGGAACCAACCACGTGCACAACCTGAGGGGGGAGTCGAAGCAAGAACCTTCGAGGAGCAAAGAGCGAGGTAGGGGTACCACTCCCTCCCAATGGTAGAGTTACTAATCAATTGCCACTACCATTTTGTTGAAGAGTAGAAGCATTATATGTATTATGAAGATGAATTTTCGCTGTTTTTTATGGTACAACATAAAAAAAGTTGCACATAAATAGTAAAGTGGTTAAAAAGGAAGTCAATGCTACAACAATAATGATCCAAAATTAGTGCTAATGGCTTCGTTAAAAAAAAAACCACTAATTCAGATGCCTATAACCAGCTTCTCAATTTCGCGCAATTGCGTTTAAAATTGGCTTAATTCATTAAAGATCAGCATTTAAAGATTGAAATTTAAAAACCAGAATTGAAATAACACAAGCAATACTCGGCAAATTGATAACAGAATTCACCCATGTGGGCTATGTCTCCAGGTCCACTTCAATTAACGAACTGATCCATTTAGAAAGATGCAAAGTACAGTTTTAAATTTCTTTACATCAAAAAATGGCCTTCAATCCTATTCTCCCAATTAAGGAGCTTCTCCCTCGAAAAGGACTTCAACGGGGCTCTCTTGACCCTTCTTACCAAGCCAACATGGTTTTGTCTCAACTTTTCTCTCACTCTGCCTTGATCATCGTCGACATGATCCACGCCTTGAGAGACCACGATGGAACTCAAAATGGAGAGGTCAATGCCAAAAAGGAAGAAATAGTTGTCGAAGCTCTTGAAAATGATGATTCTAACAGATGGGTTCTTGTCTAGCGCCGACATAGGTCGAGGGAAGTCAAGGGCGTTTCTCTGTGATGGTGGATCCTCCAATACCTGCGACCAAGCTCATGAACTCTCACGTCCTCTCAATCTCAAAAGGAAAGAAAGCATTACCATCTGCCATCCACTGTGCAACCGAGGCTAATCTCAACAATCCCCATGGCTCGCCACTCGACTCCTTGGTCTGGAAATGTGTCGCTTAGTTCCTCTCTTGATGCATTGCATCTATAACCCGTCTTAAAGAGGGAGGAATCCATTATAGAGCCCTCTGTTGCCCCCACGTCTTCAGATTTTTGTGATGAAGATCCATGCGAGGAGGACGACCGAGCAGACTCACGATGAGTACGTGGACGTAGAAAAGCGGCAGGGTAATGACGAGGAGAGCTCATAATACCTCTGAATTTGCCCACGGATTTCTCTGGAAGAAGAAGCTTCAAAGGCGGGTCGTAGGCTGATGGAAATCACGTCGTCGTGGCATTCTCTGACTGGATTGGTTGGGTATCCTCCTAGATCAAATAACAATAGTCATAATGGTTGGAATCCACACAAAACATTGCCAACGATCAACTTCTCAATTGTTGTTGAGTCAAGACCCATTGTTGACACACCTACAACAATGTTCTCAAATGCAAAGATGCTTCTGATGCAATAGATAAATGACCACAGTTGTAGCATCTTTTTGGTCTTGTTAAAATTAAGCAGTTTCAAGAGCCATTCTCCGGGAGGATGGCATAAGACCCTAGCTGAGATCTAGGGCCCCCAATGCACTCCTGGGGTTCTTGGTCTGGGACCAAGCAGTTAGAGCCATGGCAAAAGACCCTAGTGAGGGCCCCCGGTGTATTGTTGGGGTTCTTGGTCAAAGACCAAACAGTTTGATGATGTAAGTCCCTAGATGTGTTCTAGGGCCCATGGATGCATTCCAGGGAATCCTTGCTCGGTGCTTGGATTGATCCTTGGTTGTCTACCTTGGTGGATAAGAGTCAAGACCCTAGTAGTGATCTAGGGCCCCCAGATGTGTTCTGGGGTATCCTGGTCTGGGACCAGGTGGTTCTTGTTTAAATGCCAAGACGAGATGATGTGTGATCTTCTTCTCTCCCGGGATGGTCCATGAGACCTAGGAGCAGTTAAGAAGAAGGACATGATCACATCAGTGACATTCCTCTTATGTTGGGATAATAAAAGCTTATAAGTTATCATGAGACTTATGTGGACATCTTGCCATTGAAGAAGACCCCTTTCACTTTGTCTTGTTGCCTCCCCTTTCTTGGACCACATCCTTCTTAATGTTTAATGTGGTGTTGGTCTTTTCTAGTCACTTTGACTTGTTGACTTTCTAATTAATATTTTTATAATTAAAATATTAATTATTTTTTATTTGGGTTTAAATTAACCCTAACATGTAGGGTTAATTTAATTAACCCTAACCCCTTCCTAAACTATAAAAAGAACCTCACCCCCTTCACTCTTACACACATTCATTCTTCCTCCCACACTTCTCTTGGTCTGATTTTTGCTGTGGCTACTCTTGTTCAGTTTGATTTTTGGGTGAAGCCTCCTTGGAGTATTTTTCTCTTGCTGTTTTAAGGTTCGGCCTCCTTGGATCTCTTCTGGTTTGCTGATTTAGGGTGTGGCCCTCTCTTTCTGGTCTCCTCTTGCTGTTTGAGGTAGTGCGGCCCTCTCCCCTTGTTGTTTAAGGTGCAGCGTCCCCCTCCTCTCTCTTCTCCAGGCTGCCGCTGGTTCCTCCTAGACTGCCGCTGGTGTCTCTTCTTGCTGCCACTGGTGTCTCTTGTATGCTGCCACTGTCCACCAGATTACAGCTTGTAGGGCCTGATGAAACAGCCCTAAGATTGCCACCTAATTTGCTGTAGCAGTCCTACATATTTTGGACAGTCTTGTTTAGGGCTGTTGGTGGCTTCTTTCAGCCACAAGTTTGGACATGTTGCCCTTGTTTCARCCCTGTATTTGATGAATTGTGTGCTGGGTGGTTTTYTGATCTTTTCCCTAAAGTCTTCTTGGCAAAACTGTTCACTAGTTCATGATGAGATCTACCCCTGCGGGTTTGATCCATGAACCATAAATTTTTTTCTGAGCATACCRRAAAGAGGATAGCARCAAGCATCTAAGGTAAATCTGTTCTTTGTTTTGGCTAAGGTAATGTTCAGATTTTGTTTTTGCTAATGATCAGATCTGTTCATGTTCAGATTTAGTTAAGAATTGTTTTCCTTAATGTTCAGATCCATCATATTATTTCTGTGATTAACTACTTCAGAAATTTTGAATTAATTGCTGATCTATATCTACTGTAGCAAATAAAATTAAAAGAATAATTCTGTTCTAGTTTACCCTTGAATTTCTAATAGGTCTCAGCAACAGATTGAGCCTCATAACAATCAGAGCAAATTTTAAAATCTTTATCATAGCATGTGTCTTCAAACATGGAACGGTGAACTTCATCAAGCACAATTTTGTTTTCATCTAGTACTAACCAGTTTATCAAGACCCACGAGACCTATGTGGCAGCTGACCACATAAACAAGTGAGCAAGACACAAAGCTTAGTGACCACGACATTTATTGGAAATGGACAACAGGTTACACTTGTGGAAATGCAGAGTGAATCTAGTGCCTTTATTCCCATATTCTGCAAACAACTTTCACACCCATGATAACACCCAATCACAAACCAACAAATCTATAATCATAGAAGCAGGCAGCATATTGCAAGGGGAAGTTGTTGAAGGACCCTTCCTGAATCCCAAGCAATCTTATTATAACTCTGCCGTACTTTCAAAAGATAGAGCTGGTGACTTTGAACAGAATACAGCAATGGAAGCAAGCTTTATATCAGTAACAACACATGAGCACGGCAATCATCAAGAAAAGAAACAGTCTCTGAATCTTTTGTTCTAGTTTTGCCAAATCCAATCTATTATTGTAACATAAGGAAGGGATGTAACCAACGTGACACTGAACTAGTCACTCTAAGAGGCTTGGTTGAAGGTTTCATTAGTTTGTTCAGAAAGACTCAGTCGGGGTCCCAGGATCTGTGAGATTAATACCATAAGGTCTATTTAAGCATACATAACTCATTTGGGGAAGTGATGAACTTCATTCAGTCGTGCAGATCTTCAGTTCATCATAGACTGGTTAATTTAATTTTAATTGCTCTTCTGAATAGAGTAGCAGATACGAGTACGACTGCCGTAATAATAATTCAAGAGCAAAATGTCGTGATTTAGATCTTGAAACCAAAGTTCACTCCAATGTATATTTTCTAACTTTAGTATTGTTCTTTTGTATTCATCACAAATGACAAGAGGTGGTTTCTGTGAACCCAACTGTACAGATAATTAGAAAATCAGGTGAAAGTACTAGGCAATCACTTCACATAAAAAATATGCATTTGAAAGATGAACATAGACAAGAAGCATATGTTTTGGTTTGATATAAAGATAAGTTAGAAAAAGTGAGTATTTGTGTCAGAGAAATAGTTATAAACAAATAAGAAAAAGATATATTTCAGAGTTCAGAACTTGAAATGGAGTAATTTAAGGCAGAGTTTGATACAAGTATAGGATAACAGATGCACTGAATCAGATCTAACTCATGAAGCTATTCATTTCACATTGTCACCTCTTATGTAATAAATGTAGTTGTTAGAGAAGCATGTTCTGACTTTGAACATCATTACATTATCAACAGCGTGGCATAATCAGCACAGAAGATATCCTATTGTAGAGTTATTCCTAATGGAAAGGCTAAAGCATCCAATTGAGTCCGCCATCGTTAACAATAACATGACACGGTATTTATAGTTCATTTGCTTGAGGTTACAGAAGGAAAAAAGAAACCTAGTATATTTAAGTGTTTGGAAGTTTAGATTGGACAAAAGGAAATAGAGGGAGGGAACTCATTTGTTTGCATGTATGGGCTTTCGGGACAACAATTCCAACCACAGGAAGAAGCCTGAACTTACTGTTAAGGAAACCAATACGCAGGACTCTTAAGTAACTAGTTCAGAGGTTCTACTGTCCATTCTGGAGGCAAATCCCGAGATTGCAAACCTGTTTGGAGTTGAAATTAGTGCTGGAGGCAGGTCGCATACCCCAGTCGGTTGCTGCAATAATCCTGTAGCATAAAAGATGCACTTACTATTGAAGCTACGTTTGCCCGTACACCTCCATTGCAAGAGCATCCCGAATTCGTCTGCCTATTTCGTAATCAATTTCCACAACTCCTTGTTCTGGCTCCTGCAGAGGCTGTTCGGAGTGGAGTAGCGCATAGTCTTCTAATTCTAGCCCTTCATTCCAATCAACCATCATATTGTGCAAAACACAACAGGCCCCTATAGTTGCAGTAGCCATTTTGAGGGAAACCCTCATCTTTTGCGCAAGAACGCCCCATCTTTTCAACACATGAGAGGTCATACTAACAATAGAATGCACCTGTCCATGTTTCCGGTTGAATGCTTCTTCACAAGCTGACCAGTTTTGGGCATAATATGGAGTCAGCAACCATGTTTTAAGGGGATACCCAAGGTCACCAATCAAATATAAGGGTACCTCA
Source organism: Picea engelmannii (assembly GCA_009831015.1). NCBI lineage: Eukaryota > Viridiplantae > Streptophyta > Pinopsida > Pinales > Pinaceae > Picea > Picea engelmannii. The sequence continues at coordinate 67,158 of ML817205.1, read as the reverse complement.
GTTCCATGCAATAAAAGACTCTGTCCATCCAACAATCCATTACTAACAACCTCAGTGTACATTCTACTGAGCTTGAGAACATGGGAATCCGAATACCCCCCGGAGTAACCTGTGGACACATTCAGGATACGCATATCACGATCAACTACAATCTGTGCAGCCACACTATACATGTGCGATTCATCCAAATAATCATATCCATCTGAAATTCTTGGCCTTTCAATCTCAAAACGAATACAATCAACGACACCGGCACAGTTTGGCAACCCATAAATGCTCTGAAACCCATGAATAACTCTCCCCAACTCATTCCCAGAGGGATATGACAACTTATACTTGTAATGTGTACACAAAACCTTACACAACTCCCTATAACACTTGAAAGCAGATGCCTCTCCTATTCCAAATCTCTGGGAAACCTCGGAGCAAGTAGAGCCTGTGGCGAACCAGTGCAGAGCAACAGCAATTCGTTTGGAAACAGGGATGCTTAGAAGGGATGAGCTGTTCATCTTTTCCAGAAATGGATGCAGTTCTTGACATAAATGTTCAAACAGTGAAGGAGAAACATGCAGAAATTTTCTGAAGGTGGATTCATCCATGAGCCTCGAAATGTACCTGTCGTACAAGGTCCGGTGAGAGGAATTGGGTGTATGAGTATCCCAATGATGGTGAGGAGGAGGTGGTCCTGGTTCTGGTTCAGGTTGAAGTCTGTGGAAAGAGATGACTGTTTCCATTTCTTCTTGTATCATAAGAGGAAGTGCCACCATCCCCACATCATATCGTCTTCCCGACGAGGAAGAAGTCGTCCATGGTGGAGGCGGCGGGGGAAATATTGGAGATGGAGTGGAAGAATTAATGTGGTGGAGAAGTAATAATTTGATGGTGTTCAGAAGATTTATCAGAAACAGAACTAGATTTTCGTCATCAATACTGCCACCGCCGCTATCACTATCCATGGAACGAACTCAAAGGAGATTACATAAACCTAAACATATTCTAATCTGAGGGCCTCTTTCTGGGTTTCCTTTCCTATCTTCATATCATGTTTGATTTGATCAAGCAAAGCCCTCTCTCTCCTCCTCTCAGCAGAAGAGAGTTTCTGTTGTAGGTTCTAGCCAAAAGACTTCCCAACTCTTCGTTCAAATAAAACCACATGTGATGATAGGAGCACTTATATGCACATCACCACATTTTTTTCGTGGTTGGGGGTTTGTTTTATGGTTAATTCCATATATTTACATCAAATTATTTTATAAAACAATTTGAGTGAGTGTAATAATTTAAAATATGTATTCGTTTTTAAAAATTACATGCTCAAATTTCAAAAGATAAAGCTCTTTTTCATAAATTATAGGATTAATTTTCTAAGAGCAATCTCACATTGGGATGGATCGTGAGGGATTTTGCATTTGGGAGGTATGTAGACATTGGCGTCAAAATGATTAAAAAATTAACGATTTATGGCCCCGTTTTCTCACCTTCTAAAGTGCCTCAACATGGAAATCACCTCCAAATTTGTTGTTAAGGCTCTAAAGCTCGAAATCCCTAGGGTTTTTGTGGATGCTTCGGTCACAACTCTTATTCCATCGAATGATGTAAGGTATTTAAGTTTGGGAGGGGCTAAGATAACGCATGTGAGTTACTTCCCGTTTCATTGTAATATAAATTTTATTAAAGATCTAGTTTGATTGTGATATAAATTTGATTAAAGATCTGGTTAAGGATTTACCAAATGACCGTCTGATTTTTATTGGAAATACAAAGGCCTTTCATATCTATGATGTCTCTCTAGTGTGTTATCTTCATCTTTCATCAATCTAAAAGGTAAATTGTATCAAAGCTAGACAGGCTACTTGTCTAGATGGCTACAGATATGAGTGCTTTGATGTCTAGTATCTAGTTGGAAAGGAATAGCGATAAGATTCTTTTAGAGTTGGCTAGAGATGAAAGCAGCTAGGGTTTTTTTTATGGGTGGTCTAGGATTTTGCGGCAAACTTTGGCTCCCTTTGCATGACACATGGTGAACTCAATGAAATGGAGGATGAGGTCATCAATTACATGAACAACCCATTGAAAGGACAATATATTCGATATGTATCAATGGAGTCATATAGTGATCACGACCCTCCTCCACATCAAACATCTAAGTTTGGAGACCACCCATTGGAGGATGATACAATAGTTGTCTTGGAGGATATGATTTGATACCTTTCAAGCACTCAACACATTGAGGTGGATCCATTAATGATGAAACCCTCTGTCTCTTACGCATTCGCTTCATTAGGTCATCATCTCATTGAGGGAGTGCAACAAAGAGTACATGAGCGAGAGGATATAGTGGATCAAGGTTGTTATTCACTGAGTTTGGACATGAATGAGTCATCACCCTCACCTCACAGGGATTCATTACCACTCTAATTGATGATGGTGCTTTGCCTTTAGATATACTACCAGGTATTTTACACTCTCTAGCTCAGGGTGTCTCTGAATTAGTGGGAGGTGTTGATGAGGGAAGTTTTATCGACGGTATGTTGTCAGGAGATCTAATGAGTGGAGCTCCATCTGGCAAATCCTTGACCCTTAACTAGGAGGAGTTGGGATCGAGAGGTTTGGGGAAACCCAAAAAACACCACAAGTGTGTAAAGAGGAAAGCATAAGCCATAAATTTGGATATGGGAGAGAGCATCAAGCTCCATGAGATTATGGACTTGGAGGATTCAACGATATTGGGATGATTCCCAAGCAAGAGTATGAATGTTGAAACTCTAAAATCCTGGACTTTGGAAAATTTTGTAGGTATGCTCGGATATGCATCGTTCAACATGGTATTGGTTAAAGGATGGTTGGTTTGAATCCTTCGCTTGGGAGAAAATGTGAATAAAATCATAAAATTTCAATGGACATGGGGATTCTAAGCTCTCTTCCTGAAATAAATGGCACCTGGAGTTCAACACAAAGTCTTCCCATGTGGATTTTGTGTTAGTTTGGGTCAGGTTCTCAAGTCCACCCCTAATTTTATAGTCGAATGATGTCTTCAAGGAAATTGGAATTCCCTAGGTTTATTTTATGATGTAGACAACTCTTTCAAAGACTCGAGTTACTTGGGAATGGTCCTCATTCTAGTCAATTTAGAGCTTTCAAAGGGCCTACCATACTCAATTATGATTATAAGGGGCCTGTTATCTATAGTCAATCTCTAGACCATGAAGGAAACCCTTTTAAATGTGGTCGATGTCACTTTTGCGAGCATCTAGCAAAGGATTGTTGTCTTCCTCTCAAGCGAAAAAAAATTGCATATGCAAAGATCACAAGGAAGCTTATGTTTCCTCCTAACCTCCTCTAAAATAAGCTCAAGACAAGGAAGCTCCATTATAGCATAGCTAATTGGTATCAACTCTAGTAGAGGACCAAACAAGACAACACAAAGAACACCCTATGTCACCCATCTGCAGTCGGGAATGCTCGAGTAAGCTCAATACTACTTCTTCCCCTATTCCTTTACAAAATTATGAGAATATTTATTTTGGTTCATGGGAGGTGGAACTACCAAAACTGGCTAAAGCTCAATCGAGGGACTTTCTACCTATTCTCTTCGGGAAAAACTCTTCCCAACCTTCCCCCCTTGATTCTCTTGAATGGTTAAGTACTTTGCCTAAAAGAACTCCTTCTCTAAATATCTCTGCTAACTCCCCTAGCCTCTCCATGGATTCAGGGGCTCTATAGAAAACCTATTTTGTTGAAGCAATGAAGTATAACCTCAGACCCAACGCTAGAGGAGCCTCCCTCTTCATAGGAACAGTCATGGGGGACCTAGGATCACAAGAAGAAAAGGAAATAAAGCATCTTGTCTTTGGCTCATAAGCAAGCAACCTCTAAGGTTCAAAGTGGAAAACAATGATCTTCGATTGGGGCTCTTAGAGAAAATTCCATTAGGGAGGTTTCCAAATTATGGCCCTCTCTCTAAATTGTCAAGGACTGGTCAATTCCTCCAAAAAATCAGCCATAAGAGGATTAGTGGATAGGCATAAACCCTCAATCTTGTTATTACAAAAAACTATGACAAAAGGAGACAAAGTGGTCAAAGACTTATACATTGTCTTGGAGGGTTGGGATTTTACCTTTATTGACACCCTAGGAAAATTTGGGGGACTAATAACTAGATGGAGAAAAGGCTCTTTAGCTCTGTCAAACTCTTGGGCCTTTTTCTTCTAGCCTTCAAACCTCCATGTACTCACTAGAATTGGCAAAGGAGCTCACCTACATAAACATTTATGGTCCTTACTAAAAAAGGAAAGAGTATTATGAGGCCCTCCTTCAAAAATATTGGGTTCAAAACAACTTAGTGTTCTTAGTTGGTGACCCAAATTTCTCCTTAGGTGCCTCGAATATTGGGGACCCGCAACCTAGGTGGATCCTTTAGTTGAGTTTTTTTTTTGCTAAGTTAGAGACTATCGGCTTGTAGCTAGACATCATGCCTACAAAACTCTTAGCTACCTAGAGAAATATGAGAATGGGGGAGGCCCTTGTTGCAAAACAAATTGATTGTTTCCTAATTTTAGAATCCTTTCTTGAAGAAGCCCTCAAATTCTGACATTGGATCTCCACTGGAGGCAACTCAAATCACAGTCGGGTGTTATTTGAATTGGCTTCCCTTCAAGATAAATCTAGATTGGCTAAGAGATGAAAATTTCTTGGAACAAATCAAGGAGATATATAAACCCTTCGATGGCTCCTCCTTGGAATCTACCCCCATACAGTTCCAATAGAACTTGAAAAGAGAAAAACAAGTTTCCATCAAGTGGTATGGGAAGAAGAGAAAGAAGGATGAGTGATTGCTTGAGGAAATTGAAGCCCAATTGGAAAGCTATTATCACAGAGAGGGTCTTGGATTCCTTACTAATGAACAAGAAAATGAAATCATGTTGCTAGAAGATAAGAGGAGGAAATTCCCTTGGATAGAGAAAAGGAATGGAGAATTAAAGGCAGAGCAATCTAGCTACAGATAGGTGATGAAAACACAAAAAGAATTCATCATTTTTCCAACTGCCAGAAAAACATTAATACACTCTGGGGGATTGATAAGGATGATGGTTCTTGGGAAACTAGCTTCCCTGAAATGGTTGAAGGGGTGCATTACTTTAACACTCTTGTTTAAGAAGGAATTCATAGTTGTTATTGTAGCAATTCTCAAAACAGAAGGATTTCCCCCAAAATTTATCAATCAGGAGGATAATTAAAGCTTAATGGCTGAAGTCAATGTGGAAGAGCTTATTCAAACCTTACAGAGCTTTCAACGGGATAAAAGTTCAGGTTCAAATACAATCCCTATGGAATTCTTTATGGGTGTTATGAATTCATTGAAAATGATCTTCTGTAAGTGGTTGAATTATCTCACTCTATAGGTCAAACTGTAATAGCCTTTAACTCAATTTTCATTGCTTTGATTCTAAAGACAAACAATCATACCAAATTCTTGAGCTTCAGACCCATATATTTATGTAACTGCTTCTACAAAATAATCTCCAAAATTATTGCCCATAGACTAAAAATTATCCTCTCTAGGCAAATTTCATTGGAGCAATTTGTTTTTTTGGTTGGAAGATAGATTCATGAAGCAGTGGGAGTGGCACAAGAAGGACTTCATACAATCAAGATCATAAACCAAAAATCTTTCACTTAAAAGTTTGATCTCTCAAAGGCTTTTGATCATGTGAGTTAGTTATATCTTAGGTTCATTCTCATACATCTAGGTTTATGCCATAATTTTGTCACTTGGGTTCTAAGTTGTATAAGCTTGGCCTCCTTTGTTATTCTTCTTAATGGAGTTGCATCTCCATTCTTCAAATCTAAAAGAGGGATTAGACAAGGATGTCCCTCGTCACCACTACTCTTCCTTCTGGTAGTTGAGGGTCTTAATAGATCACTAAATGCAACCTTTGCAAATAGAAGCCTAAGAGGTATATATATGGGCCCATATTGTAATGTTACTCATCTTCTTTTTGTTGATTAAATACTAATCTATTGTGAAGGTTCAAGAAATATGATTGAAAAGTTTTGAGATATCATGGATCTCTTTTGCAAAGCCACAAGAATGAAAATAAACATCTGAAAGTCCTCAATTTTGTTATAGGGTTTCTCAAATACTGAAATGATTCATATTACCCAAGTATTTCCCTATCAGGTAGGAGACATTGATACATGGCTTAGATATTTGGGCTTTCACTTAAAATCCAATCAGTACAAGAAAGTGGACTCGTTATGGATTTTGGCAAAGTTGGAGAAGAATTTAAACATCAAGTATAACCACTGGTTATCTCAGGGAGGTGGATTAATACTGGTCAAAGCATCTCTTGAAGCCAACCCCATTTATTGGATGTCTCTAGCATGGATCTTGAAAGGCATCCTTGACAAAATAAGACAAATTTTCTTTCGTTTCATTTGGTCTAGGGAACCAAGATAGAAAAAATTGGTATTAGCCTCTTGGAAAAGGCTTGTTGTCCCAAAATCCCTAGATGGTGAGGGATTCAAAAATATATTTTTGGTCTTAAAGGCCCTTGCTGCCAAGAATGTCTGGAGACTCATACAAGGCACATGGATCTAGGCGCAAGTCACAAAAGCCAAATACTTTCCATAGGACTCTATAGGAATAGATCTGCAAGCCCCCAAAAAAGCTTCAAAATGATTCAATCATCTGGAAAGTCGTTCTTTCATCCTTCCACTTGGTTGGTAACTAGTTAGTCTGGAAAATTGGAAGGGGAGAAAATTTTCTCATAGGATTATACCCCTATATAGGATGTAAGGAAGCACATAAACTTCTTGACCATTTGATCCATGAGCTCAAAAATAAAGGTTACCAAACTCTAAGACAGATTTCCTAAGGAAACCAAGACATATGGTAGCAACACTATCTATCATGGAGGGAGATCGGCCTTAGAGAAGATGCAGTCACTTGCGATAATTATACTCAAAACCTTTGGTGATCCATTATGACCTTAACACGGGAAGAGGATAAACTTGTTTGGTCCTTGAATCCCACTCGAAACTATGAGCTGAAAATTGGGTACAAAGCACTAGCTCAGGGAGACAGTGAAGAGCCACAAGTCTGGTGGTGGAAAAATCTTTATAAGTTCAAATGCCCAACAAAAGAAAAACTCTTCATGTGGCCCCTCTTGAAAAATAAACCCATTACCTAGGATATTCTCCAAAAGAGAAGTTTTGAAGGGCTTGGAAGATGATACATGTGTAAGATAGACTATGAAACAAACTCCCACTTGATTTGTCCTACAGTTACACAAAAGAGGTATGGAGGGAAGCATACATAGTCACGGGTTTGAAAATGCATAGTATGGTACTTTATTCAATGGGGCTATTAAAACATGGAGCTCAAACATTGAAACATCAAACTTCAAAGCCCTCCCTCTCACTATTGCTTAGGGAGTTTGGTTAGCAAGAAACTCCATGTTGTTTGGAGATAAAGAGATCATCCCTCTGCAATGTGCCATACAAAGTCTGAACATACTCTATGCTTTCCCTTAGCATTCAACTTCCCACTCCCCCATCCACAACTCCCATGAAACAATAAACAAGGAAATGCACTGGGATTTTTTTGATGGATCTTCTCAAGGGAGTCCCGCGAGGGGAGGAGTTGGAGGTATCATATATCTATCAGAGGATCACGACATTTCCTTTTCTAATGGCATAGGAAATAAAACAAATAACACTTTTGAACATGTGTATAGGAGCAGGAACAAAGAAGTTGATCGATTATCCAAAGTTGGACTACCATTGGAAAAAGGAACCTAGAAAATCATAGAGAATCTCCAAAGTCACTCCACAAAATAGCTTCATGAACCTTGGTTTTAAGATGATGTAAAATTGTTTTGTTTCTCTTTTCTTTACTTATCTAAAAGACTATATAGTTTTTTATGTGCATTGTTATAGATGGACTAAACATGCTTATACTTTTTGTTTTGTAAATGGTTGATTATGGATAAAAATCAAACCTCTCCTTTTCTAAAATTACGCACATACATCTTTTTGTACATAACAAGAGACTACTAGATTAGTCTTGTATAAGCTAGCTAAACATGCCATATGGAATGTTCTTCAACAACTGCTTTTGTAATTTTGTTATATATAATAAAATTACTTGACTTCTTTCCTTGGAAAAAAAGGATAAAATTTCAAAAGATAGAATGTACATATGTACATGATTAAACAATCAAAACATTACATGCTATATTATATGGGATTAAACAATATATCATGATATTTAAGTTAATGGGAGTAGTTATAATGAAGTGGTACCTCCTATTAATATAATAGTTGATTAGTTGTGGTGTGAATATGTTTGTTACTTGATCTTCTCCCCTCCCTTTTTGCAAAAATACCAAAAAAAATGTCGTTTGCAATACTCCATAATACCCCTTTTACATGCCTTACTAAAAATTGCCTCTTTCTAAGTTGGATATGCCTAAAATCTATGCATAAATGTTTTTAGAATACAAATATCTCTCCATACAAAAAATTAACCCCACATTGCTTGAGAGATGTGGCCCACAACAACATATAAGCTCCACTATACCATGTTCCTTATGCCACTAGGGATAGCTACATGGCATTCATGCTCCTTTTCTGCAAAAATACCAAACAAATCTCTCGTTGGTAGCAGTCCACTTCCTTACTAAGTTAGATACAACTAAAATATGTATGTCTATGGTTGACAAATGTGGTCCACAGCAACATATAAGCTCCAATATACTATCATCCTTATGCCAATGGAGACAACCACAAAGGAGCATACACACATATATACAGATATATATTTATAGATGTGTGTGTATGTACACACACACATATATACACATATGTATATGTATATAAACACACATAAATGTCTATATGTGTGTATATATACATATACATATACTATATATAGATATAAAATGATTTTAGGCAATCGAACAAAGTTATTGAGAGGAACAAATATCTTCTACCTGGAATCAATGACTTGTTTTGATCAACTAAGAGAAGCAAAGCTATTCTCAAAGATAGATTTGAGATCAGGCTACCACCAGGTAAGAATAAAGGACAAAGATGTCAACAAGACAACTTTTAGAACCACGCATGGGTATTATAAATTTATAGTGGTGCCATTTGGACTCACAAATGCACCAATTACCTTCATGTACTTAATGAATGGAATGTTTAGAAATTACTTGGATAAGTTTGTCATTGTATTCCTAGATGACATTCTTATTTATTCAAAGATAGAGGAGGAGCATAAAGAGCACTTGAGGTTGTTACTACAGGTGCTAAGAGAGCATCAATTGTTTGTTAAGTTAAGCAAGTGTTCTTTTTATCAAAGGTAGATCCATTACTTGGGATACATAATTTCATATGAAGGAATAACAGTAGATCCAGAGAAAATTGAAGCTATTATAGGATGGCCTACACCTAAGAAAATAGAGGTAAGGTCATTTATAGGGCTTGTTGAACAATAGAAGATCCATAGAAGGATTCTCCAAGATTGCTCAACCCATTACATCTTTACAAAAGAAGGGAATTAAGTTTGAATGGACACCAAAGTGTGAAGAAAATTTCTAGTTGTTAAAGGAGTTTCTTACTAGTGCACCATTCTCAACTTTGTTGATTCAAATGAAGATTTTGTGGTATGTACAAATGCTTGCAAAGAGGGACTTGGTGGAGTTTTTACTCATAATGGTCATGTGATTTGTTACGAGTCTAGGAAACTTGAAGAGCATGAGAAGACTTATGTTACACATGACTTAGAGCTTGCTACCATAGTCCATGCACTAAAAATGTGGAGACATTACATGACAGGGAGGAAATTTGAATTAAGAACATACCATAGTGGTCTAAAATATGTATTTGAAAAACAAAATTTAAATGCTAGGAAAACAAGATGGCTGGAATTTATTAGTGAATATGGCTTTGATATTAAACACATAAGAGGGAAAGAGAATAATGTTGATGTTGCACTCAATAGAAGAATGCATGCAATGCATGCAACATTAGCATGAACAAATCAAATTTGAAAAATAGAATTTTAGAAGATCTTATTTCATATAAAAGAAGGATTACAACATAAATATGGAAAGTATAAGATGGAAGAAGATGGCATTCTTATGCATAAAAATAAAGTGCATATCATAATTCTTATGGATTAAGGAAGTTGGTATTAAAATAAATGCATAATGTTTCATATGTTGAACATCTTGGTTACTAAAAGACAATTGCAGTAGTGAAAAGTCAATACTTTTGGCCAGGAATGAAAAAGGATGTTGTTGATTATATAGCCAGATGTATGGAATGTCAAAGAGTAAAGGTTGAACACAGAAATTCAACAAGTTTGTCGCATCCATTGCCAATTTCAGAGTGGAAATGGGAAGTGGTAACCATTGATTTTATCACTAAGTTTCCCAAGACAACGAAGCTACATGATTTAATGATGGTAGTAGTAGACAAATTAACAAAATATGCTCACTTTATTCTAGTTAAATTGAGTCATAATGCAAATAACATCACCAAAATTTATATGAAAGAGATTGTCAGGTTGCATGGAGTACCTAAGGCAATTGTTTCATGATGATGATGATTATTAACGTCCATTGAGACCAATTGGTCTATAGGACCTTAATAAGGCAAGAGATTACTTCGATTTCTTTAAAATTGTATTTGTGTGCTAAAAAACAAATGAGAGAAGTGTTCTAAGATCACCATAGTTTTGATGACTTAGGAGGTTAGGAAGGCCTGTATTGTGGCAAATATTTTTAAATTGGGATCTAATTTGGGAATAGGTAGGGCAATATAAGAGGAAGTGTTTTTCATATTCAACCCTCTTAGTGTCACAAATATGGTAGATTCTTTCATCCTACGATGATTTTGGAATTGTCCAATGTCCAATTTCACTGTGGAGCTCATGAGAGTTTGTTCTTATTTTAACAATGTTGATTTTCTTCTTTGCACTTCTCAAAACTGAGAGGTGTTGGAATATTGGTTGTTGTCATTGATGTCTTTGGACCCCAATATTGATGGAGGTATTTGGACATGAAGTAAAGTGCACATGCAGATACAATACCCATGGATGGATAATATACATCGAGTTGTTTCCGGTGGTAGGTGGCACGTCACATGGATCCTTACGGTTGAGGAGAAATGATTTTTTGAAGATGAACATGTGAATTTACAGGTCATCCCTGAAGATAATTAAAGAAAAGAATTACAAAATGAGAAAGTGACAGGTCGAGCCCTAATGTCAAAAGGAAGTGTCACAACAAGTATAAATACACATTGAAAACATATCATTTTATCATCCAAGTAAGTGTGATGGAGCTAGCATAAGTGGGTCTACATTGTGCTAGGAGTATGTGTAGAGTTCAACATGGAGCAAGTATAAGGTGGCAAAGTTTGGAAGGCCCAGAAGTTTCAGAATCACAGAAACCCTAGTTTTTTTAGGCGTACACAGGCTAACAATATAATAGGTAGCATACAACTCAGGATAACAGTATAATAGGTGGCGTACATGTACGTGGGATGACAGTATAATAGGTAGCGTACATGAGAAAATGCTTGAGAAAGTTATAAATGAAGGCACATCTCGGCATTTGGTTCAGGTTTATGAGTATGGTTATATTCTAGTGATGATATTATCAGTGATATGGTGATGCAAGGCTTATTATCTTTTGTATATTTTTGGGTGGAAAGAAGGGGCAAGGATAGAGGGTTTAACCCCCTCTTTATCCTAGAGGATTATATCTTCCCTTGGAGTTTTATCCCTCCCTTGAACTTAGAAGTTGTAGCTTCCCTTGGAAGTCATTACTTCCCTAAAACAATAACTATTGATTACTTCTCATATATTGTGCATGGTGTATTGTGGTGTATTGGTGCAACTCTTCTACTATTTCTCATTGTTCAATGGATATCATTGAATGTATAATCTGGTTGAGGTATAAGTTGAATTTGTTTTTAAATTGTACTTGATATTGATTCACCCCCCTCTCAGTATCAACAATTGGTATTAGAGCAGGTTACCTTCAGTACAATTTAACCACTGGAAGGAAGATCCTAAGCAAAAATGGAAGACAACATTCCAAATGGGATTCTTTCATTTGATGGAATCAATCATGCATATTGGAATAATAGAATGCAAACATACTTGAAAACTTTAGGAGCTAATGTTTGGTTCTCAGTTGTTTTAGGATACAAGGCTTTGAAGAAACCAAAGGTTGCAACTCATAAGGGAGCAAGAAGGAACAACAAATTGGCAATGGATACCATCCTGGATGGATTGACAAATTGAGTGAAAGCTAAGGTGGGATCATGTACATTAGCAAAAGATGTTTGGAAAAGCTACAAGACCTTTATGCAAAGGAAGAAGAAGAAGTTGAAGCAAGTTACAACATCTCAGATTTCAAAGAAGCTAATAGAGGTGAGTTCTTTTTATTTAATTGTGAAGGAGTAGGACATGTTGAATTTGAATGCCCTTATCAAAGGATTGAAAGAAATGATATTGAAGAAGAAAATTCCAATGAATAAGAAGACAACCCTGAAACAGAAGAAGAAGAAAATCATGAAGCATAAATGATTCAACAAGAAGATGAGAATCTTGAAAAATTGAAGCATGTTGAGATTGAAAATAGCAAGCTTAGAAACACAGATAGAAAACTAAGAAGTGCATTGGGTAGTTGTGAAAAGACAATTGAGAGCTTGAAGAAACAATTAGAAGACTTTGAGAAACTAAGAGAAGAAACCATTTCCTTGAAAACTCTACTTGAAGAAGAAAGAAGAACAGAAGAAGTAAGAAATGTCCAGATGATGAAGAAAGAAGAAGATTGTGTTAAGAACCAAATATCAATATAGCATAGAAAAAACTTATAATAAGTACTCAATGCCTTGAAAAAGAGAGAAATTCAGATAATAAGCCTCTTCGAGGGGGCAACCTCCTTATGCCTACATAAACGTACAATTACAAGATGATTCCAAATGAAAATGTCTCCTTGGTATATATAGGAGAGTAGGAGGTATAATTACAACTAATGGAATAAAGCCGACATAAATAAAATAACATTACTAATGTAATATGCCCCAATTAAGGGGTAATGAGCCACTATTTAGGGCTTAACATGCCCCTCCCATTGAGACAAGTGTTGTCCGCGACGCTTGAGTAAATCTGGATGCTTATGTATTAAAGACTCATCTTCCCAAGTGGAATCTTTTGTCAGTAGTTTCCTCCATTTAATGAGATACTCTAAGATGGATCTATTCCTCATCTGGCGAATTCTTGTGTCAGTGATGGCTTCCGGCTGCAATATGATTTTTCCTTCCTCGTTAAGTTCTGGCAATATAGTTTGAACTAGGATCTTGTCACCTATAACCTTCTTTAAGCATGAAACATGGAAAACTGGGTGTACTCGTGAAGATACAGGCAACTCCAATGCCATAGTACCAATCTTTTGCAACACCTTATAAGGGCCATAGTACTTTGGTGATAATTTATTATCCTTCTTGGCTTGCTTGAGGGACATATGTTTGTATGGTTGTAGTCTTAAAAAC
>ML817205.1:12802-34926 GCA_009831015.1 Picea engelmannii | reverse complement strand
GCATTATGGGCATACAAAATCACCTATAAAAATAGTATTGGGTTCACTCCTTATCAACTGGTCTATGGTAAGCAAGTTTTGTTACCTATAGAATTTCAAATTCATACTTTTAAACTAGCAGCTGATTTAGGAATAGATCTTTCCGAAGCAAAAAAAGAGAGGATCATGCAATTAAATCAATTGGATGAGATGAGACAGGCAGCAGTTGAACACAACACTTTGATACAGCATCAAAGGGCACATTGGCATGATAAGTATATCAAGAAGAAACAATTCAAAGAAGGAGACTGGGCTTTGTTATTCGATTCAAAATTCAAAGATTTCAAAGCTAAATTTACAACTCATTGGCTTGGTCCATATGAGATTGCAGAAGTATATGACAATGGCTTAGTCAAACTACAAACAATAGACGATGAGGCAAGCTCATTCATAGTCAATGGACATAGGCTAAAGCTCTACAATAAGCCTGTAAACAAGGAAGACTTTCTGCAACAGATATCTCAACATAATGAGATGGAAGTGTTAGAGAGACAAAATCATGTGTCTCCTTCACATTCTTCTTAATATATATATATATATATATATATATATATATATATATATATATATATATAAGAGAAAAAGAAAAAAAGGGAGTTTAATTGTGAAAATCCAGGAAACTGGCACAATATAAACTCGAATTTTGATTGGAAAACCAAGTAACATTGGCCAACCAAAATTCTTCAAAAAAAACTATATAATAATTTTCATCATTAACTTCTAGTTTCATTTTTCAGCTTCAAAAGTTTTACAAACATTTATCTCTGAGACTTGAGGACAAGTCAATAAATAAGGCCGAGGGGGATAAGGTATATATTTTGAAAACCTTTCAAGCCTTCTACAGATGACCGCATGCATTAAAAGAAAGGGAATTTTCGATCAGCAGAGGGACCTGAAAGTATCCATTTCAATTCAGCAGAGGGACCTAAGGAAGATATCAATTCCATTCAGCAGAGGGACCTGAGGAAGATATCCATTTCAATCAGCAGAGGGACCTGAGGAAAATATCAATTCCAATAAGCAAGAGACCTGAGAAGAAAATCAATTCCAATCAGCAGAGGGACCTGAGATACTAAGAAAAAGAAATACAAGAAGAAATTGAGGACTTACAACAACATTTCATCCAACTTCAGTCAAGAAAAACACAATGAGTAAACAAGTTAGTATAAATTTTCCTTTTTAATGCTTTAAATTTGAGAAATTCTTCCTAAGCTAAGCAATGATAAATATCCTATCTTTCCTTTCCCCTACATCGTCTTTTCATCACTCCATTTTCATCCTCAAAAGCATTAACAATGGTACTTAAAAGAACCACTTTTGGTTTCCAAAGGAGTTATAAGGAGGGATCGGGTTTCAAATACAAAACACATTGTTTGTTTTGAGCTATCAAATGCTCTGTTTCTGAAGACATAAGTTGCATACATAGACTGAAGTATTGTTGAATAGATTAAAGGTGGTTTGCATTTAAAAAATGGGTCATAAGAAGAAGGGTTCATGCTTGATGAAGAGGTTGGAAACAAATTAGGGAGTTATAAGTCAAGTGAACATTTTTAAAAACCATTTCTTATAATAATTGCAATGAGGAG
Source organism: Picea engelmannii (assembly GCA_009831015.1). NCBI lineage: Eukaryota > Viridiplantae > Streptophyta > Pinopsida > Pinales > Pinaceae > Picea > Picea engelmannii. The sequence goes on along the minus strand of ML817205.1, from coordinate 33,301 downwards.
AAGAGTACAAAGGTACAAATATAGCATCACCTTCAGCTATGATCGTTGTACAATCCATTTTTAAAAATAAAGACCCTTGTTTAAAGTCTCCTCCAACGTTTTTTTTCTCCATAAAAGCAAAACGACTCAAATGATTTTCATATTTGTTGTGTCTCACCAAACGATTTTTCATATTGCACGCTATGTCTCACTTGCACACTCCCAGACTCGAACCGTCGACGCACCTCTGCATACACTTACCTCCATTTCAAAATTGCATGCTCTGTTCACAAATCCAGCGCCATCCCAAATCCCTACGCTCTAGCACATTGTTCCTCCTATGCATCCCAAATCCCTACGCTCTAGCACATTGTCCCTCCTACGCATTCCTATCCCGAAATTCTCTGATAAAAAAAAAACGAATTGTATGTTGACAATTTCATTGTCAACATACAACATTTTTGTCCTGTGGAAGAAAACGCGGGGGGTTGAAGGAGATACGTGGTGAAGCAAAGGCAGAAGAACGTATCCAAATAGGAGTCGGCCACTAAAGGTAAGCCCGAACTCAAATAATTAAACAACCAAGTGTAAAATTCAACGTCCTGTGGCAAATTTTGAAACAAGACAGTTCATTTTTAGTAGAGGCCGACTGAAAGAGGGGAAATTGAGCCAGAATTCAACAAGAAGCCTGAGAATTTTTCGAAATTACCAGGTATGCCCTTGCATAAATTTTTTATGAACAGAGAATAGCTTAGGAATTTAAAAAATAAGAGATTTCCTTTGCTTATTGAACATAAAATATTCTTGAAGACCATACACAGAATTAAATCCACATCGAGTCTGAAAGTTTAAGAAATTTTGGTCAAAAGAATTGCAGGGTTGAAGATTTTAGACCTCCTTTCTATAAACAGTGGAAATATTTTAGGTCTTGCTCTTAAAACTTGGAAGTATGGTATCTAGATATGAACCAGGGAGGCTTGTTACATAAGAAATACACAGGGATTGTATACAAATTTTGGAGCAAAAACAGTGGATAGGTTTCTTTGAAAATTTTGATGGATTTTGTGAAGAAGTTGATTTAGAATTTGTTCACTCATTTGATGGGGAAAGAGCTATTGTTGGAAACCTTACCATTAGGATCACTAAAGATAGCATTGCACATGTCACTGGACTTCCTCAAATATGAGAGAGATATTTCAAAACCAAGCATTTCAAATATAAATCATGGGCACCTTTTATTTCCAGGTCAAGGGTAGTAGCAGTAAATTGGAAGAAGGGAATTCCAAGGAGTTGGTTGATTCATCCTTGGGATGAATTAGCATACCTCATACAAAAATTTATAACTTGTGAGGGAAGGTTTAACATTATCTACCTATATCACATTAAATTGCTACAACACTTAAAAGATGACTGTGAAATCAATATGCCTTATTTTTTCTTACAAAGCCTTTCTAAGATGGCTAAGACTGTCCAGAAACAAGGAAGGAACTCAGAAAAGAGTTTATATCACTGTGGTTTTATTAAAATGATCATTATATATGAACTACAGAAGCAAAATTTGACTTGGCAACAGTTTATCATTGAAAATGGTTTTGAAACAATAAAGGAGGAAGAAGAGGAGAAACAAATTTTAGTTGTGACTGATGATGAGGAAGAAGTATAGAACCCCAAGGCAACAAGCTCAAAACCGCCTATGGGGAGGAGAAGAACAAGAAGTGTGGTGATAAAAGAGAAATAACTTGAGGAAAAAGACAAGATTTTTACCACATATGAAAGGAAATCAAGAAAACGCCAACAAGTTCAAAAGGGCCAAATACAAGAAAATGATGATGAAGCACAACAAGCACAGTATGCACATATTTAGACTCTAGAGGCACAATCATTGGGAAATGATGGTTTTGAGGAACAAGAAACTTCCACCTATGAACAAATGAGAAAAGATGTGGAACAATTAATCAGGGACATGAAAGAAGAACCTCAAATGGAAGAAGTGGCTGGTACATCCACATCTGAACTTGATAGGAAAAATAAGAAAATAAGGAAAATGAAGAGAAAAATCAAAGAAATTGAAGTCTTAGAAAGATACATAAAAACAAAGAATGAAATGTTGAGAACTCAAAGCCATAAAACACAGGAGGAAAATGAAACTTTGAAGAAGAAAAACAAGAAGCTTAAAAAACAGAACAAGTTAATCTCCAAACAAGCCTATAAGTGGTTCCAACAGAAAAAGGCATATAAAGAGAAGTATCAAAGAATGAAAGCACTTCATATAGCTCAGGTGAATGTGGAAACATTATTGCAAGCGACAGAGGTGGCAGAAGATCAGTGACAGAGGTTCAGGGATATTTTTGTGCATGAGGACATGCAAGGACTTCCTCTTGGGGGAGATGTTGAGTACATTTTTATGCTTCCTTTTTGCTCTATAAACCACACTTTTGCCTCTATATCCATCCATTTTGCCTTCATTTCATTCCATATTTACCATAAAACAACTTATGCAAGGTATATTTATCATTCTTTAGCTTAAGAATTGAGTTTTCTAAATTTTGGCATTAAAATTGAAAATTTATCAGAAATTACAGGATTTGAGTAAATCCCGTAATTGCTCCCAGCTTCATGTACTTGCAAGACACCTGGGTGAAATCTAAGACTTGGGTCATGTTCCTTGATGTACAAATATGGATAATGAGCTATCATTTTCGAGATCTGAGCCTTCCAGATGTCCGGTCAACGCTGGTCAAACATGGCCACTTCAGCAAAAAATACCCTGTTTTAGCCTTAAATCATTGACAGTTTTGGATTTTCGTGGGATTTGGCCATATATTGTGGATCTGAAGGAGGCATGCGACCCTCCTAGGATATATTATGGATCTGATCATGATATTTAGGAGACTTATTAACATTTTTAGTTTTGAAACTCTTGTATAAATACTCTTAAGCATAGACTAGTATGACAACCTTAATGTGAATGAAGAAACTTTGGAATTTGCACTCTTGAGATCAGTTCTGTGTTTTGTTCCTGTTAATGCCTATGATATGATGATTTGAATGCTGTTGGATCTCTTTCTTAGCTGAGACAACTCAAGTGTACCAGTGAAGCATTGGAGGCCCCCCTTTGCCAAACTAGTACACTCTTTCTTTATGTTCTTTTCAAATAATCTTTGATACATGTTTTAGATCAGATCTTGTTGTAGATGAGTTTTATTCACATCTTGTTGTAGTTATATGAATTCCATAACTAAGTCATATGCTTAATGTTTCAAAGCCTTACTCATATTGTGAATGATTTCTTGAATAAGAATTCAATGTGTAGTTTGTCTTCAAGCATTAAGATAGTCATGAATGTTTTTTGAGTTATTTACGCTTTCAATACTTTTGATTTAATTTGATGATAGTTGTTAATGAATGAATGAAAGAATACAATGAATGCATCTCTTGAATAAGAGTTTTGTCCTTCTAGCATTTGATAGGTCTTAGAACTAGTTCGAACATCTCTTGAATGCTTACTGTTGATACTCTTTAGGAAAACAATTGTTGATTACTGTTATGAGATCTATGAATAGGACTTCTGAACATAAGCTTAGCATCTCTTCCATATTCAACCCTTAGAATAGGTTTTGGTTTATCTCCATTAAAGATAAAAACTATTTCTTAATCCATATACTTTGGATGTGCCTCTAAGTCTTACAAGCACTGGATTGACAATCATTTGTACTCTAATTTACATCAGTAGATCGGAGCCTAACAATATGTATAATACTTTCCCATATACCAATCTTGAATATTCTTCAAGGTTTCTAGGGCCTTCTGTGATATTCTATATGGAAGATACCCAAAAATTATGGTATGTAGGGTAGCAAGGAAATAAACACGTATGTCATATATGTGTTTCATATAATTGAAATCCCATAATTCTGAACAATACACGTGCATAAGTGGCTGACTAGGGTTCCAATTCCATCCAAAAATGGGAAAATGTATAATAGAGCATATGACATTTATGAGGTAAGCCGACATGAAGAAGTTAGGATTTTTCATACCTAGGGCTTCATTGACTTTCTGGAAGATGTTAAATGCTAGTATATCTGCCCAGTTGAAGATTTTCCTAATCGTCACTATTGTTTATGCCATTGACAACCATTCCATACAAAAGTGAGTGCTCTTCTCCTCACCATACAATCTGCATATCATAATGTTCATTAATCTGTAGGGTCTTTTGAGATCCTAATCAAGGATCAATTATTCTCCTTTATTGACCTTTATATCTTCATCACACCACCAATCCTCCATTAGCTCTTCAAAATCATTGGTTTCTTTCCTGAATTTCTTCAAAAATGGTTCATTCAAAGAGATTACAGGTCCTTGGAGGTGATATCAGAGTCTTATGTCCTCTGGCCTTAGAGATGCTATCTGAAGCTTCACTATTCTTAGTATCATGGTTGTATCTTTGTCAAGGTGCGTGAGGCACCATATTGTTGCATCATTGTAAGGGAACAACATAGGATGGACAACTATGAGGTGAATGCAACTTTTTTTGATATTATGGTATACTTCCAAGTTGTTATCCTCGGGTGGAAAGTCCCTTATGTTGAAAATATTGTATATTTCATTGTATCGGGGAAAATGGTCCATCCCATTGAATTAATTGGTGTCTATTGCTATAATGTCATTTGAATTGACAATGGGTGCTAGTATATTTGCCACGAGGTTTTTCCCTCTCTTGGTTTGCGGTCATGACATGGTATTGATTATGTGTTCCACAATAGATGAAACTCACATAAGTTTACTTGACTAATAGACTAGTATAAATAATTAAAATTAATCCATTCACATACCTATCATTCTGTAGCTCTATAGAGGTCTAAAGTTAGTTCATAGTCACAGTATGTGCAACACAATACTTACAAGTTTATCAGAAGGTGGGATAATGCATTAGTTAGGGTTAAAAAGGTCTTATGTATTTGTGATTTACCCCCAATTCTCCATAATTAATGTTAAATGGAAGACAACTTGTTTCCAGGTGGGAGACTGCACTGTCATTAATGCTCTCATAAGTATAGATCCTCTCATATTTGTGTATCAGGTGCATAGTGGTAAGGATATCAAGCTTGGAAAGTTTTCGCGATAGTACTATCAGAAAGAGTCATCAGGATGTTTCATTGGAATGCTTCAAGCACTTCATTTCCTATATACCCTTCAATGGAGATCCCTAAATAATATTTGTTTATGCCTTGGGAATCATGCTATGGGAGTGGTTATACATATGCACATGTGATTCATGGGTTGCTTAGCGTGCATAATTTTTTTATTTAGTTTAACACTTTAATACTTCAGATTAGTCTTATCAGAGTGTACCATCAGAGAGGAAAAAATAGATGGAAAACTCACTCCGATAGAAGGGTTCCTGTAGTATAAATACATGTGTTTAATAATAATTAATATATGTAATTAACTATTGCGAAGTGTTGCATCTATTTACTAAGGATTTAAGGTTGTACATATATATAGCCTCTTCATTTATTATTATAGGCAGATATAATTAATTAATAAATATTATATATATCTAGTTTACAACTTTCAATTGGTATTAGAGCGAAACATCTATCATCAAATTGAAGTCACATGCATAAGTATGGAAACCATAAATGCCATACTTGGAAACACGAAAATAATTTTGGAGAATATGAGTGACACTCTCAGAGAAATGAAGAATTATCTAAATGAAATAATGGAAGAAAGATTAGAGAAAGTAGTCTTGGTGTACTTAAGGGACAGGGCTTTTCACCAAAACCAAATCTCGCTTCAAGAAGAACACTAGAAGAATCCCTCGATCACCAAGATGGATCACGAGGTCTCAAAGATAATTGTTTTTTATGGTAATAACCAAAGAAAAAAGCATGCCAATGTTGCCTGCTTTGTCAAGTCCAACTCAAAGGAGAAACGTGTGGAAATCGAAGATACAAGGAAGAAAAACAAATCGTTGGATCCTCTGTCAGATGATGATCTATGCTTGGCACTCCTTGAAATTATCAGAGAAGAACTTGGTCATTCATTAGGTCACATGAGCCCTGGGATACAGATACTTCCATCTTTTCATCCTCAGACACTTCCAGAGTGTAGCAATGGTGTCAATGTCGGCTCTAGATTTCCTCACTTTCCAACAGGACTTCGTGTACGACGTTTCAAAGGTGGAAATGAAAAAAAAATGGGCAATACTGACACATTTTTGAAGTATTTGGGATATGTATTTCAAGTTGGGATGTCATAGGCCCAATTGTTGGATAACTATTTATTCGTCCACCCTACAAATAATTACAGTTTTCTCCAAGGAGAAAACATGGCAGCTCTTGATATTTATGCTTTTCTTCCAACAAAAATGTTGACTTGTAGCCAATCAACACCAGCCTTTGGCCAAGGCACTCCTAATTTTGGGGGAAACTTGTTTTTCAACCAATCGTGACTTCTTCTCAACTTGATGTTGCTGAAAATATTTCATCGTCACCCACATCGGTGGCGGGAAATTTCAGGGATAAGGAGGCACCTAGTGTGCACGACAGTGATGACAAGAGTGCAAAATTTGAATTAGAAAGGAATAAGAGGAGGAGGTTGAATTGTGATATTTCTCAAAGAAAAAAGGGTGTTAATGCTATTTGGATAAAGAGTGTCGCTGACAGTAAAATTGAATGACAATCGGTCCTCTCACGTGATAGGAAACCAGTTCATAAGATGGCTAGAGATACAACTAATGATTCATTAAAGATGGATGAGGTATGTAGTCGTAAAACAACTAGTAATTAAAAAAAGATTTATACTAGGAGAAGATTTGACAAGGAGACAGTGAAGAGAAATGCATATGGTCTATTTCCATCTGCTTCGGTGGTAGAAAAGTCTGACCTGAGGATGGCGAACAATGCTTCTATTGAAAAATTGAAACAAGGCATTGTATTAAAGCACAATGCAAGAGGATATTCAACAAATAGTGGTATTCCTATTAAGTATGAGAGAAATAAATCACAACATAGTGTCAGCGTTAGATGACGACCTTGAGATCAGAATCCTGCTACATGAAAATAAAAACAATGGTGATGCCTTGGTGATGCCATTAGGGAGGAAATTACTAGGTTAGCATAGCTTTGGTATGAATAGGTTACAAGAGCTGAGAGATCTAGGTAATTGTTGGGAAATCTTATTCAAGGTGCTGAGACACCCATATCTTTTATGGCTTCACTATGAGATATATTTATTTTAATCTCTCCTTAGAAATAAAATATGTGAAATGGATAATACATAAAATATGATCTATTATGGAAATACAAAAATATGGAATTATGGAATTATGTATTCATGATGTTCTCATGACGTGGACTACCAGATCCACTTCATTTGGTATCAGAGCAAAGTCTCGACAATGATTATAGTTTTTGCACATGCAATAGAAAACAATTCTACATGTGTGAAATGGAGGGCGATAACCACAATGACAAATATTCAGAGGATTCTAATGGAGAATCCAAAATCCAAAAATATAGCCATCAATATAACAATGCTTCTAGGACGAAGCATTTGAAGGAGGGATGACTTGTAGTATAACTAAATGTGTTTAATAATCGTTAATATACGTAATTAAATATTGTGAATTCTATTGTGAAGTGTTTCATCTCTTCACTAAGGCTTTAAGGCTTTACATATATAGCCTCATTATTTATTATTGTAGGCAGACATAATTAATTAAAAAATATTACATATAAATTTTATATATATCTGGTTTCCAGCTTCCAGTTCCTGACAATGCTATCGGAGAGGGTCATTGGAAAGGAGCCATCAGAGAGTGGAATGTGCCATGGTTAGCCATAGTTCTTATGGGGGAGGTATCAAAATAATATTTGTGCCTCGAAGATAGTGCATGTATGAAACAAATTTACTCACCGAGAGATTAATACACTTGGATAAAATTGGATCAATCCATAAATTATTGTCCGCCGCGTAATTTTAACAGTTATATGAGGGACCCACTTCACACGTCCAACTTTTACCATGTAGACCAATTCTTTGGGCTAGTAGTAGTTTCACACATCGACACGGGATAAGCTCTTTATGGTATAGTGGAGTTATGTGTATCGGGATAAGTCCATCGAAGTCGATATAGTGCACAAGGTGTAAACCTTTCCGATGACAAAGAATCCAATAGAAAGTCTTCCGATAGTGTTATCAGAACCGACTCATTGGAGAGGAAATTGGTGTTACATGTTATTTCACTTCGAGGAGCAACGTTTCGATGGAGGGTGATATGATAGCCATAGGACATCGTCATATGAGTTAAGATTAGATTTTAGGATCAAGTAGGACTTGGATCTCAATCATCAAGAAAGAGGGTTACCAAATTTAGGTTGAAAACTCGCACGATCCCTGATTATAATAAGGGTTCTTCAATTAGGATTGGGATTGTATAGATAGAATGGTAGTTTCCTATATTAGTTGCAAATCAAGTTAGTAGTGATCAAATCTCTTGATAATTTTTTTATAAGGGGTACCCACTAAAGTTCTCTAAGGCAGAGAATTTTAGTGAGTATTGGCGGGGTCACGAAAAATGGTGACTTACTGAGAAGAACCAATTATCTCTGATTTTAGAGGCACCTCCAGACTATATTGCTTCATTCTTTTCTTCATTTGAAAGATTTGCAGGTATTCCTATACTATGGATCCCACATCATTAATATTTTTACTGAAATATAAGAAAGTGATATAGCCAAGATGATCCTCTAAATAATTATTGTGAGATGTTAAGGGATTGATTCATTAACTTAACTCATACACAAAAATCTTAGGAGAGTAAGACACCACAAAGGAGTAAAACTGACTGTTTATAAGATTATGCATGTTCCTCGTCTCTCTTTTCCTAGCATTGCTTTGCTACCAACGACCGTCCATAGCCCTGCTGAGGTTGCCTTAGTATCATACAAGCATAGCCTTGCTTCCAGTGAGTGTCCATAGCACCGACGATTTTACTTGTACTTGCCACAAAAATTCATAGTGCTTTCAACTTCCTTGACATTATGCTTTTACATTTACCCTTAAAGATTTGTAATATATGTATTACTTTTGAAATTTGGGTGTTTCAGAAAGAGGGGTGATAAAAGAGTTTCTTTGATATGCTAGCATTAGTTAGTACTCTGTCCTCATGGGTCCACTCCGAGAAGATTATGAAATTTCCTTTATATTTAGTATAGTGGGAAAAATCTCATAAAGATTATTCAGAAGACATTTGTGGCTGTCACATTTTATTTTTTATTTCAAAAACCAACAAGCTTAGTATGAGAGTGATCACACAGATGCGGGAAATATGCAGCTTAGGAATATCTGTAGATATTTTTAATAACCAAGGGAACTATTTTAGACAGATTTGAACCAATCATTCCCATTTAGTTTTACCATCTAATGTGTTCTATTGATTTTAAATAATAATGCAAGGCAACTTTCTCACTTCTGAACACTTGAGGAGTTACTCACAAAGGAACCGGGATTTAATTCCGTTATACAGTCCCAATCTCCTGTCGGAAAATGTGCATGAACAACGAAGAATAATCAACATATAATTCATTTAGAAAACGAAGAGCAGACTACTTTAGAAAATAAAATAAAAACTGTAAAAGTTTTATTCTAAAAGGATTTGCAAAATTTAAAAGGAAAATACAAACAATAAAGAAACCTAATATGTACAAAACTACATCAAGAAGGGTGATTAGGAGAAGTAACTTTTAAGCATTTGACCATTGATAATGATCTCCTCCATGTATCCCTCCATTGTTTTAAGTCTGAAAGTTCCTGACCCAGTTTTCTCATGGATTTGATAGTGGCCTAGCCACAATTTGTGGAATTTAATGTGTTTTCCCTTCATCTCATTGGCCTTATCCCATGTAAGAACTAGATCACCTTCTTGAAAATCCTTATTGCCCACATAGGTTTTATCAAACCACCTCTTGATCAATTCTTCTTGCACTATTTTCCTCTACATTTTCTCTTTCTTCCTCCAATTTAGGGAGCATGTTCAGTCTTTGTTGCATTACTGGGCATTCTTTGTCTTGGACAGACTGAGCTAATTTCATAGAAGGTAGGAAAGCATGAGTGGGTAAATCGACTTCCTGTCCATATACTAGAAAGAAAGGAGAGTTTCCTAGAGAAGCCATGGGTGTTACTTTGTCATCCCATAGGGAATTAAGGAGGGCTAGATTCCAATTCCTTCGGTGTCCTGTTACAATCTTTTTAAGATTTTTTTTCAGGTTCTTATTTGTGGATTCAGCTAGCCCATTACCCTGAGGATAATAATTAGCTAAATATGTAATCTTGATGTTCTTTTCAAGTGAAAATTTAGTCAATTTCAATGAAGATAAATATTTGGCATTGTCAAATACTAAATATTCCGGAACACAAAATATAGTCACAATATAAGATTCAAGGAAATATATCACTTGATTTCCGTTCACCACCTTGAGAGGAATTGCTTCAGTCCATATGGTGAAATAATGTGTTGCAGTTAGGATGTACTTGTGCATTTGGGAAGAGTTAGAGTTGATCTCTCCTATCACATCCAAGCCCCATTGTTGGATGGGCATTCTATTGAAACTAGTTGTAGAGTAAAAACACGTTTCTTTTATCTTCTAGCTGACTTTTGACACTCCTGCCATCTCCTAGCATATGCATGTGAATCTATGAATAATGTGGGCCAATAGTAACCTACCTTGAGGATTTTGTGTGTTGTGGTGCCTCCCCTAAGGTGTCCTCCATTTAGACCATCAAGTAGTTCATATAGGATTTTCCTTGCACCATATTTTTCCAAACATATTAGGAAAACACCATCATAATTCTTCCTAAATAATATCCCCTAGGCAAGGTGGTATTGAGTTGACTTGAGCATAAGATATCTCTTCTTTTTTGGTTCTAGATATTATGGGGTTGTTACATGAGTCAAACAGTACTTCATCTCATAATACCAAGGGTCAATGTTGACATGGATATAACACACTTCTTTCTCCAATAGATTTTGATCTTCATAGAGTTCATCTTCCTCACTCTTATTCCCTATTGATTGTGTTTCTAGCTTGCAGAGTCCTTGTCCTTTTACAATATTTGCAAGCCTTATATCCATATCATATTCTTGCAAAATAATCATCCAATTGGCTCTTTTGTCTCCCAAATCCTTCTACACCAAGAGATTTCTCACAACAGAATATGGTACTATCACTTTGGTCTTAGATTTGAGTAGATATGGTCTGAAGTGTTTAACTACTTTAAAAACAACATAGGATTTCTTCTCTACTTCTGGATAATCAAGCTCTTCTCCTTGTAGCCCAGAAATCATAAAGGAAATTGGGAATTCAATCCCTTCATCATTTTTCTAGGTGAGGACCATTGCAAATGAAATATCTGAGGTGAAGGTATAAAGTATGAAATATTTCCAAAAACATGGGCTCATTAATGTTGGAGATTTGAATATCTCTTCCTTGATCTTTATGAATGATTCCTTTTCTTTGGGGCCCCATTTAAAATCAACATTTTTCTTTATCATATCTTGGAGATGTTTAAAAATTTCTACAAGACTTGGAACAAATCTTCTCCCAAAATTTATTTTTCCAAGAAATGATTGCATGGATTTCTTATTGTGGTGAAATGGGATCTTTGAGACAGCTTCAATTCTCTCAGGTTTGATCATTGTACCCTCTTTAGACACAACAAATCCTAGTAGTTTGCCTTCATTGACTGCAAATACAGATTTCTCCGGATTCAAGGAAATGCCATACCTTCTGCATCTATTGAATATTTTTCTCAAATGGGATACATGGTCCCTTTTGTCCTTAGAAAATACAATAACATCATCAATATATACCACCACACTGTTACAAATCAGTTCTCTAAATGCAATGTCCATGGCTCTTTGAAAGGTTACCCCTACATTGATTAGTCCAAAAGAAATTTTCTTGTAGGAATACATTACCTATTTTGTTCAAAAGGCAATTTTCAACTGATCATCATGGGAAACCAACACATGATTATCACCGGAAAAACCATCTAATAGAGAGAACATTTCAGAACCAGAAACACAATGTAGAATTTTCTCCATGGGTGGTACATGATAATTGTCCTTTTCTGAAGCCTTATTCAAGTTTATGAAATCAACACATAGTCTAATATCCCCATTATTTTTCCATACACATACTAGATTATCTATCCATTTGGTGTGCCTGACTGGGAAAATTATCCTTACTGCTAATAGCTTGTTCAATTCATCCTTTACCTGAGGTTCCAGGTTTGGATGCATCTTCCTCAACTTTTGTTGAAAAGGATTTGTTTGAGGCTTCATGGGGATAATATGTCGAATGATCTTGGTATAATATGTCTTGATATCATCATATGTCCAAGAAAATGTGTCTTTATATTCCTTGAATAACTTTATGAAGGATTGCTTTTCAACTAGGGAACAATTTTTTCCAAGGTTGACATTTTGTGGCATGTTGTTTGTTCCAAGATTTATTACTTCAAACTGCATGGTTGAGTTGTTTTCTTTGTATTTTGTCACTTTCTTGAACTTGTCTTGGAGATCATAAAGCTTTTCAAGTCTTACCACATTTTTGGGAATGCTATTGATTGGAGTGACTTTACTCCCTAGTGCTTGACCTGTTAAGTCAAGAGAGTCAACATTCACATTCTAATTATGTTGGCCTTCATCTATAACAAAGTCTTTGAAATTATCTTCAAGATGTAGAAAACTTATGATCTGCTGGTCATCACCAAAGACTCTAGTTTGTTATGTTGTCAAGAACTAAAGGCTTGTACAATAATTCCACAGAAAAAGTTTCAAGCATTATTCCTTCTGATGAGATTAATTTATATGCAACATTAGCTAGAAAATATGCATCATAATTAAGTGAACGTGGGATGAGACTAATGTTAAATGCATCAAAGTTATTGATTAGGTCCCATACCTCTTGTTGATAATGTTTAACATGGCTGCAAAGAAAATGGATAGTGTTTCTTACCTGCCTGATCATAATTTCTGAATCACCAAACACCTTTATCTTCCTTACCTACATGTCCACTGCTTTTTTCAATCCTTGTATAAGAGTTTCATATTCAACAATATTATTTGTGCCTTGAAATTCAAGTCTACATGCAATTAAGGTTCTCTTGCCACTAGGATCCTTCAATATGCAACCAACACTTGGACCTTCAAGAGACTTGGATTCATAAAAAAATAGAGTCCACAGGTTAGGTTCACCTTTAAATTTAGTTAAGGACTCATGGATTGTTTTAATTTTTGTTTTTTTTTGGGTTGGTGGAATTAGCATACACTTCTAACTTACTTCTAGAAACTATGTTAGTCTATACATCAGAGTTAGTTCCAGTCCTATCTACTATATTACAATTACGCTCAATAATCTGAGGGCAATGAAGGATTTCAGACTGTGTGAATGATTTCGCATGAGAAGAGATTTCAACAATGCGATTTCAAAATAAAGAATCACAGCTATAGTTCTCTGAAATTGAATGATTCAACATTATAGGTTCATTAGGGTCATTTAAATCTATCACTGCATGTTTCATGTATCGGTCTTTGTCTACCCTGATTTGATTAGGTTTCCCATTGTAAGGCAACCATAAGTGTGACCAATCAATAAGAAAACATCCATTCAACATAGCAAACCAATCCTTGCTCAATAGTAAACCATATGTATCAAGGATGTCAACTACTATAATGTCAATAGTCTAGTGTACTTTCGGATTGGAAGCCAATCTTATAAAAACATTCTTTAACTCTCCGATAATCTTGACATTTGATCTGTCTAACTGTATAATTTAGATATCAGATTACTTAGGTTTGGCATTGAGTTTTTCACAAACTTTGAGAGGCATAACATTCGAAGAGGATCCCGAATCCACCATGCAATTATGAACATTTCTATTGAAAATTTCAAAGGTTAGTAAAACGGGTGGAGTGTTAGACTTTGATCTTTTCCCAATGAGGGATGCATTTACAACTGATTGTTAATTAGGTGTTGAATTTTCAGTTGTTTGACCAACTTTTCATTTCCCTTTAATCCCCCCCACATTAGCCTCCTCGTTATTTTTAGAAGGTAGTACCTTGTATAGTTTTAATGAAATTATCTTGAATATGGGGTAACTTTATGAGCTCAAACAAAGAAATATTATCCTTTGTTCTTTTTAAATCTTCCAAGAAATCATAATCCAATTTAAATGGAGGGGTAGATATGCAGTTGGTTTGTCATTAAAGGGTGTCTTCTGTGTATTGGATGTTGTCTTGGTAGGTTCATAAGTTGAAGGAGATCATGAGGATGACATATTACTTGCACCCTTGGTGGTTGCAACATTTTGTGACATGCGTATTTCTTCAACATCTTCCTCTTCCCCTTCTTCCAACCCAAAATAAATATCCCAAAATGAATTAACCTCTTTTTCATCAATTCCATCATCCTCTTGGGCTCAATCTTGTTGTTTTGTTTCCCCCTCTTCTTCTTCCTTAGATTCAATAGGGGTATCATTTTCCCATGCCTTGAAGGCTTGTATAAAATCTTCTACATTTATACCTTCTAAAGGAGGGGTCATTTTAGCAATAGGGGGAGTGCTCTTTTTGGGTGGAAACCTGAATAAATTCTTAGGGTTAGAACTACTATGTCCTATATTTTTCTTCATATCAATGATTTCATTTGAGAGATTATTAACAATTCTTTGCAATGCTTCCATGTCCATGGAGTCTTGATATTTCTTGTCATCTGGGGTTTTGGTCATAGTAGACATAGTTTTGAACTAGTTTTGTCCTTAGAAGTCTCAAATCTAGGGTTACCTTTAATGCTAAGCATATCCTTTTCAACCTTAATGGCTTCTTTGAAGCTAGCTTCGAAAGTGTTATTTTTGGATCTTTTAACAAACATTGCCATTGAAATAGGGATGAACAAGGTGTAAAATTCAATTGAAACATATTCAAGGAGATTGGAAGGTTGGGGGATTTTATTGATTAATGTAAGAAACCTTTGATCTTTTCTTTTGCTTCCATTTTAATCCTTGAAATTTCAAGCACTAAAGTTGCTGTGGTTTTGTCTTCACCGAATTTTTCAATGAAAGTTGTTTCAAAAACATTCCAACTAATATTGAAGGTTGGGATAAAGAGAAATACCAGGTTGAAGCTTTGTTCTCAAACATATAAGGAAAGAGACCGTAATGACATCTTCATGTTGCATATTCATTAATCTTAAAACAAACATGGATTTCTTAATGTGATCTTCAGTAGAGTCTTTCTTATCAGGGTCAAATTTAGGTAGGAACTTTTCAGGGTGCTTTGGCATGTCATGGACCACCCTAGGTACTGCGATAGAATCAGGGAACAACCAAGGATGTTTATTTGGTTGATTAGGATTGAATCCAATCATCGGTTGAGGATTTACAGGGATTCCTCCCCCTCCTTCTCGTTCAAATTCATCTTTGGCTTAACCTCTAAGAATTCTAAGCGGGGAGTTAGGATGAATGGGATGTTGACCACGCCTAGCAAGTATGTAGTTCTCTAAGTCGAAGTATGAGGGTTTCGAGACTCCTTGCAAGACTTGAGATATCCGGTAACTAGGTGTCTCGACGCTTAGACTTCCTTCGTGGGTTAGGGGAATCTCAAGGGCTATTTCTTACCATGTAGGACTCCTGTGCCTTTTAGGTATTCAAAATTCAATAGGGGGTTGTCTGGTTTTCCTACTCCACTCATGGGTTATCACACATTCACGAGTCTGTTTGATCACTCGTTCAAGATGAGCTTTCGATAGTGACTGAGACGTTGGTGATAAGGGTTCAGATAGAGGAAAACCTTGATGAGTGGAGACTTGAGCAGGAGTATTTACAGAATACGACTCATGATGGAAAACTTGCTTAGGGTTGGTTTGGTGAGGATCACTTTTCTGAGTAGTGTTATTAGCAAAATTGAATGGGTAGGATATTGCAATTTCTTAGTAGTCATTCAGTTCTATGGCCCTCCTTCTGGTGCCATTTCTATTGACGAGTCCAAATGACCTGTCAAGTAGGTAAGGGAGAATGCCCGATGGCAGGTTCCAATTAGACCTACACTCGTTTGGTGTAGCATTTTCGACCAATATGTGGGCCTGGTTGTCACTCTAAAATAATATTAATCTGAGAACAAAATGTTCTCAAATGAATTAAAATCTGAACTAGAAAATTTGTCCATTGTTATCTAGAACTATTCTAAACTTACTCTATATATATCTATCCTATCCCGATCATGAGCAAACTAAAGAATATGAGTAGAGTAAATGCGATGTTGCTACCAACAAAAGAAATAATTCATTTACGCAAGTAACAAGTGAATATGAGAATGAGAAAGATACAACAATAAATAATTACATATTATACACTTAACACTATTTCTGTACTCATAAGGAAATCCGTGAAAACATAAATATCAAGAACAGAGCAAAGAAATAATTCATACGACTATGTCCTATAACATTCACACAATAGACATATGAACAAAGAAAAGTATTCAACACACATATATGAATCATAAATATCCAAGATGTATCTTTCTCTATTCATTCAACAATAAAATTATTGTTCCGATATACAACAAACCAAAATCCCTTTCTCTTTCATAGTACCCTTTTCTATAATATAAGAGGAACTGCTTACATTAAGTAACTGCCATGATTTCAAAGGAAAGTTCGAAATCATCGTTTCACATTCCCTATTCAAATTTTACACAAGTGAAAATAATAAAAATGAGAAGGATAAATTACAAAATGAAACAATCATGAGACTATTTACAACTCCATTCTATCTCTATATTCTTTCCATAGTGCATAGTCTTTCAAGATTGTTTCCATATTGCTTAGCTGCTTTTTCTCCAGGTCCAGTTCGCCATCACATATTTTAGTCGTAACTTACAACTTTAATCCTTTCTCTGTCTTCTTGATAAAATATTTGGCCAATGTGGCTTCATAAGATAGTCAGTTAATAACTCTTTTCCAACCTATGTAAGTCGTTCAATGACCTCTTGGATAACAACCCTCTTTTCTTCAAATTCTGCTATTGTCAGCTCACCAGGGTCTGCATCATCAATGTTGGGCATAATTTCCATTCTGAATTCCTCCAGTAGCTTATCAGAGGCATTCCATAATCTCTTGTAGGAATTTTTCATTGTCTTCTCAATATTTCTTATGTGTTATAAGAGGGGTTTCCTGGTATCAAACAAAACCTAGTCTTTTATCTTTTTCCTGGTAGCGTAGAGTGAAAAATTACTTGGTGGTTTTTGGTATACAATTTTCCAATCCATAATTCTATAAAAGTCATCCTGAGCCTTCTGATATTTGTCTCTCATTTCCTCCATCTGGTCCTGTAGATTTATTTGATCATCTTTGTTTCTCTAGATATCATTCAATACACATAAGCATTTCTTTTTCACCGTCTTTAGCTCTTCATTGGCAACTTTGGTTTATATATTCATAGCTTCAAGGATGAGAACTCCTATCTAATTTTCTTCCAGAGCTTTCTCAAGTTTTTCTTTAGCTTGCTCCATCCCTAGGATTTTATGTTCCAGTTGTTCAATGAATTTGTTGGCTTCCACACGTTCTTTCTGCAAGATAGTCAATTCCTATGCATGATTGTTTTTCAATTGCTCTGTCTCTTTTGAAAGTGACAGCTTGATGTCATCTAGTTATCCCTTGTGTAGGCCTTCAACTATGCAGGCCTTCTTGTCGAACTCTGCATTCATTTCATCTTTCTGTGCTTGCAAAACCTTTTCTATTTCTTGTTTATGAAACTTTTGTGTTGCACCAGCCGTCTCTTTAAATTCAACAGTATTTTGTCTCTTTGTATCCTCAACACTTCTTCCAACTCAACCACCCTGGTATGTGAGGTGTCCAAGGCAACAACTAACTCATACACATACATGGAATTTTCCCCTGCAAACTCATTAAGAGTAGAAGCAATATGTATAACATGTCTTTGGGGTTTGGTCCTACTCTCCATTCAATGGAATTTTTGGTCGATTCCTGGCTGAGAGTTATCTCCCCTCTTTTTATTTTTCTTGACCTCTTCTCTATTCCTTTGGTTTTGTTGTTGTAGTAATATTCACTCACTACCACTACACCTCCATTCAATTATATCACTTGAGAGGAAAAATAAAAAATTCCTAGTATTGCCATTAGAGGAGTACATTCTTGAGGAGGTATATCAACTATACCTACACTCAGGGTTGTTGGACTATTTTTGGCCTCGTCCTATTTCCTTTTCCTTTCCTTTTTCGCTTCTTCATCTTCCTTCCTCTTTGCCTTGGCCTCAACAACCTTTTGTTGTTCTTATTCTTCTTTCCTTTTCTTTTGCTCTGCTTATCCAACCAACCTTTGTTTCTACTCTTCTTGATTTATTTTATTCTTTTTCTCTACATATGCTAGTGCCTTCGCCTCTCTTTCATATTTCCTCTTCCTATCTTCTGCAATTTTCTTCAATGCTTCATTTCTCTTCTTCTTCTCATCCAACTTGGGTTTCCTTTTTACTTCATATTTTTTCTTCCCTTTGAGTTCCTCTTGGCACTCTTTATTTTCCTTCTCCATCTCTACCTATTTTATTTGGTATTCCTATTTTGCTTCCATGGCCTTTTGGTATCTTTGTTCTTCCTTTCTTTTTTCTTCTTGTTCCTTTGCTTCTAGTTTTTCTTGGTCCTTCTCTAGAAGCAATAGGAATTGTTCCTTAGTTATATTCCTTTCTTCTTCTTCTTCCATTAGAAGCGTTTCTTTGGCCAACTCATCTGGCATCCTATGTAGTACCTCTTTAAAGAATAAAACCCCTTTGAAGACCTCATGTAACCTGCCTATAACCTGCTCTGCTTATTCAACAACCAATAATAAAAAAAGTCTACTTGCTCATAGAGCGAGCTTATTTTCTTCTACTCCTACTCTAACCATTGTATTGATGCTTAATCAAGTAAACTCATTCTTCCAATGAAGCCATATCAGAGACTAATTTACTGAACCTGTTCTTGATCTTGACCCAAAAAATAATGGAATGCATAGCCAACAAAAAAGTGGTTTGAACAGATGATAAAGCCAACTTTCATCTGACAGAATTTTTTTAACATCTATGCTGTCCATATATTCCAAAAAGTTTGCAATAGAGTCATTAAAACCATAAAGGGATACCTCTCTATGCCGTTGTTCCAACTGACTGTATTTCAGCTGCTGACTGCCTTCACTGATCTCAGTGTTGAATGTAGACTGCTTGACCTTTACCACATATCTAAAACTGTCACATACTGATTTAGAAATATTCTCATCATCTTTTAAGTCTTCAAAGGGAACAATCTGATCTTTATGACAACCTAAGATAGTAGATGCATTTGGTACAATGTCAAAAGCATCTACACTAAGCTTGTCATTTTGTAGGTCACCAATCTCTTGGTCATTGAAAGAGGTATCTTCTACTACAACAGGCTTTTCATGAATGTTTAATTCCTTATTCAACAAACTAAATTCATGACAACATTCAGGATATAAAAAGTCAGCTAAAAACTTTCCTTTGCAAAATAAATGAAATGCAGCATGAAAATCTGCCAAGGAACTAATACTTGCATTTGGAAGAGATCGTCACAAGTCAAGAGAAATTCCCTCTAATGAATATCTGAAAAG
Organism: Picea engelmannii; assembly: GCA_009831015.1. NCBI lineage: Eukaryota > Viridiplantae > Streptophyta > Pinopsida > Pinales > Pinaceae > Picea > Picea engelmannii. The sequence goes on along the minus strand of ML817205.1, from coordinate 13,634 downwards.
TTTAATCTGAACATCCTCATGTCTGATTTGAAGCCAATGAATAAAGTCATGGAACTCCAGCAAGTGTTCAGTTAGCACTTCCCACTCTTCTCCTCGAAATCTGGGAAGGCTATTTTCCCATTCATCTTTACTAGGTACTGGATGAGGATAACCAGAAATACTTGAGAAATTGCAAAATGCATACCTCTTGTTCATTTCATACCAGTGGAGTCGCCAACATATTTTTGAACAATGGAGTCGCCACTGAATTTGTCCTTCATGGAGTCGCCAGATAGATGATTACAACCGAAAATATGTCCAGACCTTGTCTATCATCAAAGTTGGATCTATGTCGTGTCCTAAGGAAGCTGAGCTTCAATCTCCTCTCCTCGGCAACAACGCCAATTTGTTATCACTCCAGGAGTCCTTCTCAGGTTGTAGCTTGAAGAAGCCTGGTAACTTAAAATGTGATTGTTTTTGTGTTTATGTGTGGATCAAATGGGATAACTGACCTACTAGATTGGTATCAAGACAGTCAAATGTATATAACCAAATGAGACAATGCTCTCAAGAATTAATGATCGGATAGATAGAAAAACTGGTGGATGAAGAAAGCTATGCTTATTAACCAAAACACACATGTGATGGGTCAAATAAGATAATGTAGATTACTATTAAACCAAACTTATGAGTTGACAAAATGAGATAACAGTCATTAGCAACTAAAAAAAACTTGAATCAAAGTACAGAAAGAGAAAGGTAATGGAAATCTGACATCAATAATGAAAGGAAATTGTGGTTTGAATTATATATCTGAAAGTCTATTACAATAGCCTCAAGGTATCTGTATCCA
>ML817205.1:0-12702 GCA_009831015.1 Picea engelmannii | reverse complement strand
ATTACATGCCTAAATTCTTATGTCTAAGTCTTGAGTCTTGTCATACCAAACCTATATTCTAGCCTCTCGGGTTTGATGGCTTTGAGCCAAAACTTTAGGGACCCATGGGCCAAGCCACATGTTCACATATGCCAATTCCAGGTCTGCATATCAAGTGTGTTCAACACAAAGCCTAGCGCACAGTCACATGCCCAAGCTATGAGCTAAGCTCCAGCTTCAAGTTAACCACTAGTGGACATCCAAAGCCATGTATGCCTAATTCACAACTAAGTTGACATGTTAGGCCACGAGTCAAGCTATGATATAAACTCAAGCCAAGTTCACTTATTCAGATCGCAGGGTATCTATTCTTGCAAGATATCCGGATATCATATCCTCTGCCTGCGCAAAATATGTTAATTGTCATCTCTGTAAACATGGAAGGTCTCCCACCCATATGCTTCTGAACCACCGAATCAATAATTTACTACATGATCTTTTTGAATGACAATGGATTCGAAGATTCAGAGGTTTCTTCATCATCGATGGAAGAAAATACCCTAAGTACAGAGCCAATATTCAATTGCTTGAATACATGCCGGATTTGCCAGGTGTCAGACTCTACATAAGTAAATTGTTGAATAAAATCAAACACCAAGCATATTGCAAATATTATGCAGGTATCGAGTTGTTGTCAGCTACAGGGTTGAGGCGTTGATAATTGAGGTTTTCTATTGTACATCAAGAGCCAGGTATCAACAGCAATAAAAAAAATAAGACTGCTTGACAGTCTAGCCACCAAGAATACCAGATAGCACCACAGGTAGCCTTTGAGGACATGCAGATTGATGCAGAATTGCAAACCAAATACTTGAAGAGCACATATCCCTTCTTGGTCGACTGCAAATGCTTCAACATTGTCACTGTTCTCTGCGCACTTTTGTGTGTTGCTATCAACGTGTTTTTAGCTATTTAATCCTACAAAAACAACGAAGATCTCTTCAATGGCATTTTGCAATGTTAAATAGTACTTATTACACTATTTGTAGTGATTGCAGAGATTGAATAGGAACGGATTCAGAAGTTCTGGTGAAATTCAAAGTATTGGGCAGGCAGTGATCTTATCAACAGATCATTGATAAGTTGAAAAGGTAAAAATTGAATCAAAGCTGCATTGTTTGCTTGCTATGACTGGAGCTATTTCTTCGACCCCTTTCATTGTCTTCTCAATGATAGTTATGTGGTTATCATTTGACTTTTATCTACCTCAGAGCATCGAACCAGAAGCCCCATATTTTGAGGGAAACCCGGGCCAAACCTTGCAAGCTATTGTCATGGCACTGACAGCATCAGGCGATGAATATGCAGTTTTACATACTTTGCAGAGAACCTGAGAGTTATATAAAAGTAGAATGCAAGCAAACCTTCTGATTAACTTGCATTACTATTTGCAGAATGTGTAATTTCAGAAGCATTATCAGTTGAAGAACAACATTTTTGGAAGCAAGTTCAAAGACTTTCCCTTTCGGTGGCTTAGGTGGGCTTTCACAGCTGTCTTTAGCCACCAAAAGCATAGCTTTCGATGGGTTACAGGTTTGAATTTTGGCCCTTTAGCCATCGAAAGCAAAGACAGGGCAGAGAAGCACTCTTTTTGCACAGATCCCAGTTTTCATGATCCTTTTGGCACAAGGAAGGTTTCTACGTGATAATTATAATTTAGAGCATCAAAATTAGTGCTTTGTCTCAGTTTTGAAGGTGCCAGCAAAGTATAAATGATAAAGCTTCTTATCTATTTTTGGCAAAAGAATGACATGTCTGCCAAGGTGGCATTTCTTTTTCCCTTATCCATCAGCTTATCAAGATTTGTGCAGCTGTCGAAGATCATGAAGATTGTTAGGATAAGATTTTGACCCTTAGGATAGGGTTATTTCCTAGTTTTATGAAAATTGTTTTGACTTTCTATATTTAGTATTTTACATCAAGTTTCTTAGGATCTGAAACTGCTTTGTAAAGACTATAAAGTCTATTGTTTTGAATGACTGAGGGGTTTGATTCTGGATACAGATACCTTGAGGCTATTGTAATAGACTTTCAGATATATAATTCAAACCACAATTTCCTTTCATTATTGATGTCAGATTTCCATTACCTTTCTCTTTCTGTACTTTGATTCAAGTTTTTTTTAGTTGCTAATGACTGTTATCTCATTTTGTCAACTCATAAGTTTGGTTTAATAGTAATCTACATTATCTTATTTGACCCATCACATGTGTGTTTTGGTTAATAAGCATAGCTTTCTTCATCCACCAGTTTTTCTATCTATCCGATCATTAATTCTTGAGAGCATTGTCTCATTTGGTTATATACATTTGACTGTCTTGATACCAATCTAGTAGGTCAGTTATCCCATTTGATCCACACATAAACACAAAAACAATCACATTTTAAGTTACCAGGCTTCTTCAAGCTACAACCTGAGAAGGACTCCTGGAGTGATAACAAATTGGCGTTGTTGCCGAGGAGAGGAGATTGAAGCTCAGCTTCCTTAGGACACGACATAGATCCAACTTTGATGATAGACAAGGTCTGGACATATTTTCGGTTGTAATCATCTATCTGGCGACTCCATGAAGGACAAATTCAGTGGCGACTCCATTGTTCAAAAATATGTTGGCGACTCCACTGGTATGAAATGAACAAGAGGTATGCATTTTGCAATTTCTCAAGTATTTCTGGTTATCCTCATCCAGTACCTAGTAAAGATGAATGGGAAAATAGCCTTCCCAGATTTCGAGGAGAAGAGTGGGAAGTGCTAACTGAACACTTGCTGGAGTTCCATGACTTTATTCATTGGCTTCAAATCAGACATGAGGATGTTCAGATTAAACTTTTCAGATATTCATTAGAGGGAATTTCTCTTGACTTGTGACGATCTCTTCCAAATGCAAGTATTAGTTCCTTGGCAGATTTTCATGCTGCATTTCATTTATTTTGCAAAGGAAAGTTTTTAGCTGACTTTTTATATCCTGAATGTTGTCATGAATTTAGTTTGTTGAATAAGGAATTAAACATTCATGAAAAGCCTGTTGTAGTAGAAGATACCTCTTTCAATGACCAAGAGATTGGTGACCTACAAAATGACAAGCTTAGTGTAGATGCTTTTGACATTGTACCAAATGCATCTACTATCTTAGGTTGTCATAAAGATCAGATTGTTCCCTTTGAAGACTTAAAAGATGATGAGAATATTTCTAAATCAGTATGTGACAGTTTTAGATATGTGGTAAAGGTCAAGCAGTCTACATTCAACACTGAGATCAGTGAAGGCAGTCAGCAGCTGAAATACAGTCAGTTGGAACAACGGCATAGAGAGGTATCCCTTTATGGTTTTAATGACTCTATTGCAAACTTTTTGGAATATATGGACAGCATAGATGTTAAAAAAATTCTGTCAGATGAAAGTTGGCTTTATCATCTGTTCAAACCACTTTTTTGTTGGCTATGCATTCCATTATTTTTTGGGTCAAGATCAAGAACAGGTTCAGTAAATTAGTCTCTGATATGGCTTCATTGGAAGAATGAGTTTACTTGATTAAGCATCAATACAATGGTTAGAGTAGGAGTAGAAGAAAATAAGCTCGCTCTATGAGCAAGTAGACTTTTTTTATTATTGGTTGTTGAATAAGCAGAGCAGGTTATAGGCAGGTTACATGAGGTCTTCAAAGGGGTTTTATTCTTTAAAGAGGTACTACATAGGATGCCAGATGAGTTGGCCAAAGAAACGCTTCTAATGGAAGAAGAAGAAGAAAGGAATATAACTAAGGAACAATTCCTATTGCTTCTAGAGAAGGACCAAGAAAAACTAGAAGCAAAGGAACAAGAAGAAAAAAGAAAGGAAGAACAAAGATACCAAAAGGCCATGGAAGCAAAATAGGAATACCAAATAAAATAGGTAGAGATGGAGAAGGAAAATAAAGAGTGCCAAGAGGAACTCAAAGGGAAGAAAAAATATGAAGTAAAAAGGAAACCCAAGTTGGATGAGAAGAAGAAGAGAAATGAAGCATTGAAGAAAATTGCAGAAGATAGGAAGAGGAAATATGAAAGAGAGGCGAAGGCACTAGCATATGTAGAGAAAAAGAATAAAATAAATCAAGAAGAGTAGAAACAAAGGTTGGTTGGATAAGCAGAGCAAAAGAAAAGGAAAGAAGAATAAGAACAACAAAAGGTTGTTGAGGCCAAGGCAAAGAGGAAGGAAGATGAAGAAGCGAAAAAGGAAAGGAAAAGGAAATAGGACGAGGCCAAAAATAGTCCAACAACCCTGAGTGTAGGTATAGTTGATATACCTCCTCAAGAATGTACTCCTCTAATGGCAATACTAGGAATTTTTTATTTTTCCTCTCAAGTGATATAATTGAATGGAGGTGTAGTGGTAGTGAGTGAATATTACTACAACAACAAAACCAAAGGAATAGAGAAGAGGTCAAGAAAAATAAAAAGAGGGGAGATAACTCTCAGCCAGGAATCGACCAAAAATTCCATTGAATGGAGAGTAGGACCAAACCCCAAAGACATGTTATACATATTGCTTCTACTCTTAATGAGTTTGCAGGGGAAAATTCCATGTATGTGTATGAGTTAGTTGTTGCCTTGGACACCTCACATACCAGGGTGGTTGAGTTGGAAGAAGTGTTGAGGATACAAAGAGACAAAATACTGTTGAATTTAAAGAGACGGCTGGTGCAACACAAAAGTTTCATAAACAAGAAATAGAAAAGGTTTTGCAAGCACAGAAAGATGAAATGAATGCAGAGTTCGACAAGAAGGCCTGCATAGTTGAAGGCCTACACAAGGGATAACTAGATGACATCAAGCTGTCACTTTCAAAAGAGACAGAGCAATTGAAAAACAATCATGCATAGGAATTGACTATCTTGCAGAAAGAACGTGTGGAAGCCAACAAATTCATTGAACAACTGGAACATAAAATCCTAGGGATGGAGCAAGCTAAAGAAAAACTTGAGAAAGCTCTGGAAGAAAATTAGATAGGAGTTCTCATCCTTGAAGCTATGAATATATAAACCAAAGTTGCCAATGAAGAGCTAAAGACGGTGAAAAAGAAATGCTTATGTGTATTGAATGATATCTAGAGAAACAAAGATGATCAAATAAATCTACAGGACCAGATGGAGGAAATGAGAGACAAATATCAGAAGGCTCAGGATGACTTTTATAGAATTATGGATTGGAAAATTGTATACCAAAAACCACCAAGTAATTTTTCACTCTACGCTACCAGGAAAAAGATAAAAGACTAGGTTTTGTTTGATACCAGGAAACCCCTCTTATAACACATAAGAAATATTGAGAAGACAATGAAAAATTCCTACAAGAGATTATGGAATGCCTCTGATAAGCTACTGGAGGAATTCAGAATGGAAATTATGCCCAACATTGATGATGCAGACCCTGGTGAGCTGACAATAGCAGAATTTGAAGAAAAGAGGGTTGTTATCCAAGAGGTCATTGAACGACTTACATAGGTTGGAAAAGAGTTATTAACTGACTATCTTATGAAGCCACATTGGCCAAATATTTTATCAAGAAGACAGAGAAAGGATTAAAGTTGTAAGTTACGACTAAAATATGTGATGGCGAACTGGACCTGGAGAAAAAGCAGCTAAGCAATATGGAAACAATCTTGAAAGACTATGCACTATGGAAAGAATATAGAGATAGAATGGAGTTGTAAATAGTCTCATGATTGTTTCATTTTGTAATTTATCCTTCTCATTTTTATTATTTTCACTTGTGTAAAATTTGAATAGGGAATGTGAAACGATGATTTCGAACTTTCCTTTGAAATCATGGCAGTTACTTAATGTAAGCAGTTCCTCTTATATTATAGAAAAGGGTACTATGAAAGAGAAAGGGATTTTGGTTTGTTGTATATCGGAACAATAATTTTATTGTTGAATGAATAGAGAAAGATACATCTTGGATATTTATGATTCATATATGTGTGTTGAATACTTTTCTTTGTTCATATGTCTATTGTGTGAATGTTATAGGACATAGTCGTATGAATTATTTCTTTGCTCTGTTCTTGATATTTATGTTTTCACGGATTTCCTTATGAGTACAGAAATAGTGTTAAGTGTATAATATGTAATTATTTATTGTTGTATCTTTCTCATTCTCATATTCACTTGTTACTTGCGTAAATGAATTATTTCTTTTGTTGGTAGCAACATCGCATTTACTCTACTCATATTCTTTAGTTTGCTCATGATCGGGATAGGATAGATATATATAGAGTAAGTTTAGAATAGTTCTAGATAACAATGGACAAATTTTCTAGTTCAGATTTTAATTCATTTGAGAACATTTTGTTCTCAGATTAATATTATTTTAGAGTGACAACCAGGCCCACATATTGGTCGAAAATGCTACACCAAACGAGTGTAGGTCTAATTGGAACCTGCCATCGGGCATTCTCCCTTACCTACTTGACAGGTCATTTGGACTCGTCAATAGAAATGGCACCAGAAGGAGGGCCATAGAACTGAATGACTACTAAGAAATTGCAATATCCTACCCATTCAATTTTGCTAATAACACTACTCAGAAAAGTGATCCTCACCAAACCAACCCTAAGCAAGTTTTCCATCATGAGTCGTATTCTGTAAATACTCCTGCTCAAGTCTCCACTCATCAAGGTTTTCCTCTATCTGAACCCTTATCACCAACGTCTCAGTCACTATCGAAAGCTCATCTTGAACGAGTGATCAAACAGACTCGTGAATGTGTGATAACCCATGAGTGGAGTAGGAAAACCAGACAACCCCCTATTGAATTTTGAATACCTAAAAGGCACAGGAGTCCTACATGGTAAGAAATAGCCCTTGAGATTCCCCTAACCCACGAAGGAAGTCTAAGCGTCGAGACACCTAGTTACCGGATATCTCAAGTCTTGCAAGGAGTCTCGAAACCCTCATACTTCGACTTAGAGAACTACATACTTGCTAGGCGTGGTCAACATCCCATTCATCCTAACTCCCCGCTTAGAATTCTTAGAGGTTAAGCCAAAGATGAATTTGAACGAGAAGGAGGGGGAGGAATCCCTGTAAATCCTCAACCGATGATTGGATTCAATCCTAATCAACCAAATAAACATCCTTGGTTGTTCCCTGATTCTATCGCAGTACCTAGGGTGGTCCATGACATGCCAAAGCACCCTGAAAAGTTCCTACCTAAATTTGACCCTGATAAGAAAGACTCTACTGAAGATCACATTAAGAAATCCATGTTTGTTTTAAGATTAATGAATATGCAACATGAAGATGTCATTACGGTCTCTTTCCTTATATGTTTGAGAACAAAGCTTCAACCTGGTATTTCTCTTTATCCCAACCTTCAATATTAGTTGGAATGTTTTTGAAACAACTTTCATTGAAAAATTCGGTGAAGACAAAACCACAGCAACTTTAGTGCTTGAAATTTCAAGGATTAAAATGGAAGCAAAAGAAAAGATCAAAGGTTTCTTACATTAATCAATAAAATCCCCCAACCTTCCAATCTCCTTGAATATGTTTCAATTGAATTTTACACCTTGTTCATCCCTATTTCAATGGCAATGTTTGTTAAAAGATCCAAAAATAACACTTTCGAAGCTAGCTTCAAAGAAGCCATTAAGGTTGAAAAGGATATGCTTAGCATTAAAGGTAACCCTAGATTTGAGACTTCTAAGGACAAAACTAGTTCAAAACTATGTCTACTATGACCAAAACCCCAGATGACAAGAAATATCAAGACTCCATGGACATGGAAGCATTGCAAAGAATTGTTAATAATCTCTCAAATGAAATCATTGATATGAAGAAAAATATAGGACATAGTAGTTCTAACCCTAAGAATTTATTCAGGTTTCCACCCAAAAAGAGCACTCCCCCTATTGCTAAAATGACCCCTCCTTTAGAAGGTATAAATGTAGAAGATTTTATACAAGCCTTCAAGGCATGGGAAAATGATACCCCTATTGAATCTAAGGAAGAAGAAGAGGGGGAAACAAAACAACAAGATTGAGCCCAAGAGGATGATGGAATTGATGAAAAAGAGGTTAATTCATTTTGGGATATTTATTTTGGGTTGGAAGAAGGGGAAGAGGAAGATGTTGAAGAAATACGCATGTCACAAAATGTTGCAACCACCAAGGGTGCAAGTAATATGTCATCCTCATGATCTCCTTCAACTTATGAACCTACCAAGACAACATCCAATACACAGAAGACACCCTTTAATGACAAACCAACTGCATATCTACCCCTCCATTTAAATTGGATTATGATTTCTTGGAAGATTTAAAAAGAACAAAGGATAATATTTCTTTGTTTGAGCTCATAAAGTTACCCCATATTCAAGATAATTTCATTAAAACTATACAAGGTACTACCTTCTAAAAATAACGAGGAGGCTAATGTGGGGGGGATTAAAGGGAAATGAAAAGTTGGTCAAACAACTGAAAATTCAACACCTAATTAACAATCAGTTGTAAATGCATCCCTCATTGGGAAAAGATCAAAGTCTAACACTCCACCCGTTTTACTAACCTTTGAAATTTTCAATAGAAATGTTCATAATTGCATGGTGGATTCGGGATCCTCTTCGAATGTTATGCCTCTCAAAGTTTGTGAAAAACTCAATGCCAAACCTAAGTAATCTGATATCTAAATTATACAGTTAGACAGATCAAATGTCAAGATTATCGGAGAGTTAAAGAATGTTTTTATAAGATTGGCTTCCAATCCGAAAGTACACTAGACTATTGACATTATAGTAGTTGACATCCTTGATACATATGGTTTACTATTGAGCAAGGATTGGTTTGCTATGTTGAATGGATGTTTTCTTATTGATTGGTCACACTTATGGTTGCCTTACAATGGGAAACCTAATCAAATCAGGGTAGACAAAGACCGATACATGAAACATGCAGTGATAGATTTAAATGACCCTAATGAACCTATAATGTTGAATCATTCAATTTCAGAGAACTATAGCTGTGATTCTTTATTTTGAAATCGCATTGTTGAAATCTCTTCTCATGCGAAATCATTCACACAGTCTGAAATCCTTCATTGCCCTCAGATTATTGAGCGTAATTGTAATATAGTAGATAGGACTGGAACTAACTCTGATGTATAGACTAACATAGTTTCTAGAAGTAAGTTAGAAGTGTATGCTAATTCCACCAACCCAAAAAAAAACAAAAATTAAAACAATCCATGAGTCCTTAACTAAATTTAAAGGTGAACCTAACCTGTGGACTCTATTTTTTTATGAATCCAAGTCTCTTGAAGGTCCAAGTGTTGGTTGCATATTGAAGGATCCTAGTGGCAAGAGAACCTTAATTGCATGTAGACTTGAATTTCAAGGCACAAATAATATTGTTGAATATGAAACTCTTATACAAGGATTGAAAAAAGCAGTGGACATGTAGGTAAGGAAGATAAAGGTGTTTGGTGATTCAGAAATTATGATCAGGCAGGTAAGAAACACTATCCATTTTCTTTGCAGCCATGTTAAACATTATCAACAAGAGGTATGGGACCTAATCAATAACTTTGATGCATTTAACATTAGTCTCATCCCACGTTCACTTAATTATGATGCATATTTTCTAGCTAATGTTGCATATAAATTAATCTCATCAGAAGGAATAATGCTTGAAACTTTTTCTGTGGAATTATTGTACAAGCCTTTAGTTCTTGACAACATAACAAACTAGAGTCTTTGGTGATGACCAGCAGATCATAAGTTTTCTACATCTTGAAGATAATTTCAAAGACTTTGTTATAGATGAAGGCCAACATAATTAGAATGTGAATGTTGACTCTCTTGACTTAACAGGTCAAGCACTAGGGAGTAAAGTCACTCCAATCAATAGCATTCCCAAAAATGTGGTAAGACTTGAAAAGCTTTATGATCTCCAAGACAAGTTCAAGAAAGTGACAAAATACAAAGAAAACAACTCAACCATGCAGTTTGAAGTAATAAATCTTGGAACAAACAACATGCCACAAAATGTCAACCTTGGAAAAAATTGTTCCCTAGTTGAAAAGCAATCCTTCATAAAGTTATTCAAGGAATATAAAGACACATTTTCTTGGACATATGATGATATCAAGACATATTATACCAAGATCATTCGACATATTATCCCCATGAAGCCTCAAACAAATCCTTTTCAACAAAAGTTGAGGAAGATGCATCCAAACCTGGAACCTCAGGTAAAGGATGAATTGAACAAGCTATTAGCAGTAAGGATAATTTTCCCAGTCAGGCACACCAAATGGATAGATAATCTAGTATGTGTATGGAAAAATAATGGGGATATTAGACTATGTGTTGATTTCATAAACTTGAATAAGGCTTCAGAAAAGGACAATTATCATGTACCACCCATGGAGAAAATTCTACATTGTGTTTCTGGTTCTGAAATGTTCTCTCTATTAGATGGTTTTTCCGGTGATAATCATGTGTTGGTTTCCCATGATGATCAGTTGAAAATTGCCTTTTGAACAAAATAGGTAATGTATTCCTACAAGAAAATTTCTTTTGGACTAATCAATGTAGGGGTAACCTTTCAAAGAGCCATGGACATTGCATTTAGAGAACTGATTTGTAACAGTGTGGTGGTATATATTGATGATGTTATTGTATTTTCTAAGGACAAAAGGGACCATGTATCCCATTTGAGAAAAATATTCAATAGATGCAGAAGGTATGGCATTTCCTTGAATCCGGAGAAATCTGTATTTGCAGTCAATGAAGGCAAACTACTAGGATTTGTTGTGTCTAAAGAGGGTACAATGATCAAACCTGAGAGAATTGAAGCTGTCTCAAAGATCCCATTTCACCACAATAAGAAATCCATGCAATCATTTCTTGGAAAAATAAATTTTGGGAGAAGATTTGTTCCAAGTCTTGTAGAAATTTTTAAACATCTCCAAGATATGATAAAGAAAAATGTTGATTTTAAATGGGGCCCCAAAGAAAAGGAATCATTCATAAAGATCAAGGAAGAGATATTCAAATCTCCAACATTAATGAGCCCATGTTTTTGGAAATATTTCATACTTTATACCTTCACCTCAGATATTTCATTTGCAATGGTCCTCACCTAGAAAAATGATGAAGGGATTGAATTCCCAATTTCCTTTATGATTTCTGGGCTACAAGGAGAAGAGCTTGATTATCCAGAAGTAGAGAAGAAATCCTATGTTGTTTTTAAAGTAGTTAAACACTTCAGACCATATCTACTCAAATCTAAGACCAAAGTGATAGTACCATATTCTGTTGTGAGAAATCTCTTGGTGTAGAAGGATTTGGGAGACAAAAGAGCCAATTGGATGATTATTTTGCAAGAATATGATATGGATATAAGGCTTGCAAATATTGTAAAAGGACAAGGACTCTGCAAGCTAGAAACACAATCAATAGGGAATAAGAGTGAGGAAGATGAACTCTATGAAGATCAAAATCTATTGGAGAAAGAAGTGTGTTATATCCATGTCAACATTGACCCTTGGTATTATGAGATGAAGTACTGTTTGACTCATGTAACAACCCCATAATATCTAGAACCAAAAAAGAAGAGATATCTTATGCTCAAGTCAACTCAATACCACCTTGCCTAGGGGATATTATTTAGGAAGAATTATGATGGTGTTTTCCTAATATGTTTGGAAAAATATGGTGCAAGGAAAATCCTATATGAACTACTTGATGGTCTAAATGGAGGACACCTTAGGGGAGGCACCACAACACACAAAATCCTCAAGGTAGGTTACTATTGGCCCACATTATTCATAGATTCACATGCATATGCTAGGAGATGGCAGGAGTGTCAAAAGTCAGCTAGAAGATAAAAGAAACGTGTTTTTACTCTACAACTAGTTTCAATAGAATGCCCATCCAACAATGGGGCTTGGATGTGATAGGAGAGATCAACTCTAACTCTTCCCAAATGCACAAGTACATCCTAACTGCAACACATTATTTCACCATATGGACTGAAGCAATTCCTCTCAAGGTGGTGAACGGAAATCAAGTGATATATTTCCTTGAATCTTATATTGTGACTATATTTTGTGTTCCGGAATATTTAGTATTTGACAATGCCAAATATTTATCTTCATTGAAATTGACTAAATTTTCACTTGAAAAGAACATCAAGATTACATATTTAGCTAATTATTATCCTCAGGGTAATGGGCTAGCTGAATCCACAAATAAGAACCTGAAAAAAAATCTTAAAAAGATTGTAACAGGACACCGAAGGAATTGGAATCTAGCCCTCCTTAATTCCCTATGGGATGACAAAGTAACACCCATGGCTTCTCTAGGAAACTCTCCTTTCTTTCTAGTATATGGACAGGAAGTCGATTTACCCACTCATGCTTTCCTACCTTCTATGAAATTAGCTCAGTCTGTCCAAGACAAAGAATGCCCAGTAATGCAACAAAGACTGAACATGCTCCCTAAATTGGAGGAAGAAAGAGAAAATGTAGAGGAAAATAGTGCAAGAAGAATTGATCAAGAGGTGGTTTGATAAAACCTATGTGGGCAATAAGGATTTTCAAGAAGGTGATCTAGTTCTTACATGGGATAAGGCCAATGAGATGAAGGGAAAACACATTAAATTCCACAAATTGTGGCTAGGCC